>CM052365.1:24604942-24786434 GCA_028551485.1 Casuarina cunninghamiana | reverse complement strand
AAATCACAGTAAATTTTAATATTCTTTAAACTTTGGGGAAAGAGGTCATCATCGTCTATTTGTTTTGTTGCAAAAACGTGAAAGGTAAGTATCCCAACTTCCTTTGCCTCAAATTGTAATTTGAAAGTTAATGGGATTGTCAATCAATTCCAAGCCGCCTTTCCCTGTGCACAGCGGTTCCAACGTGTTTAGCGTAATCATAGAAGGAAGCACTTGAAAATGGAACAGAAATAAGCATAAACTTTACTTCATACTTGAAAACGTCTCTGCTGTTTTAAAAAGAAAAAATAGACCTTTATCTCTAACTCAATTTGGTTTTATCTTGATCCACAAAAGAACATACTTTTCACATGAATGTGACATTTAACACCAATATAAACCCCGATTGGCTTACATTTTCCGTCCACATTGTGCCATAAACTATTTCTACTGTGTCACGTGCTAAGGAGTGTCAGCAAATTCGCCTGTGAAATCTTGTCGATGAAGAATGTCATTCAAACTTACATCGGATGGCACAACCCTTTTGGTTTAGGATACATAGAAGGGCCCTTTCTATGACCCAACTAAAAGTCAGAGTTTTGTTTTATTTTCCGTGTTCATGATGGGGTCAATAATTCCCTCTTCCCCACAAATTTATCAAAGTTCAAACGTTCTTTGTACAGTTGAAAATCTGACCTTTTCTTGCTTTCCTTTACCATCTTCTCCAGCTTGTTGAGTGCATTAAATTCTCCAACAAAGTATTTAATTCCGACAAGGGTGTCTGTTGGAGTGAGCGGTGGATGAACAGGCGCATCCTTTGCTGCCGTGGAGAAAAGACCAAGGGCAAAGGACACTGGAAAAGATGGCTGAGCTGACATACATCCTAAGTGATCGCTTCACCTGCGCTCTACTCATCGGCCTTAGCGTACCTAGCACAGGAGGGACATAATATAAAGTGAGGACTAACGTACGTACCAACTTCTTATCTGTTAAAGGAACGATCTCACCTCATCAATCAAGCAAGATTCTCGGACTCTCCATCAACCACCGAATCAAAACCTTCCAAGTCCCACATTGGGTAAGGCGACAAGAGAGCTTGGCCTTATAAGCTTTCGCTGGCAACCCACTATTGCATAGTTCTGTGTTTTAGTTGGGCCCTTCAGTTTCTAATATGGTATCAGAGCCAGCCCTGTGTCCTGCCTGCCTTGGTGTGGTCCCTCTAGATTGGTCTCACCTCTCATCATGCCCAATGTGAGACTGCGGGGGATTGTTGAAGTGTTAAAATATCCAGTCCCACATTGGGTAAGGCGACAGGAGAGCCTGACCTTATAAGCTTTCGCTGGCAACCCACTATTGCACAGTTCTGTGTTTTAGTTGGGCCCTTCAGATTAGAAACATTTGCCATAGAGAGAATTATGTCTTCAGATTCCAAAGAATCTTGAGCATGTCTTAGGGCATTCAATGTCTCATTTGTGGCAGATGAATTCCCAACTTTATGAGCATAAAACTTGTTAACCGTCTTATTAAAGCCCTTTCCAATTGACCCAATCTCCATGACCATGTCAATTAATGAGCTATTTAGGCCACTAACTGCATCTGATTGTAGATCAAGTTCATATAAAAACCTCCTGCTACCAAGGTAACCCCAAGCCTCTCGTGTGAAGATCATAAAAACAAGCTGTTTATTAAGGTTATCCAGAACATCCACATGTGAAAGCGCATCAACTGCTGCTAACAATGAAATCAGTCTAGAAATAAGGGATTCTGCACCGAGGCTTTTGTGGCGGAAAAATGAAGCGGAATCCATACATGCCACTGTTAGTATTATGGGCTTAGATTGGTCAAACTTGGTATCATCCGCCAAAGGCATACGCCTCTTTCAGTTTCGATCCTCCACAAAAAATGGCCAACCAACCAAACCATATTCATGTTGCCGCACATGCTTTGCCTCTTCCTGCACCCGGGAATCCCACTGTGCCTACTGTCGGGGTCTAACTCGAAGGCAATAACTACTTAGTTTGGAAGGCACGTATCGAACCTTATCTACGTGCTTCCGGTCTCTTAAGGATCCTTGACGGTTCCTATCCTTGTCCGTCTGAATTCATCACGGACACCACTGAAGACGGCTCTATTGTCCGCAACTCTAATCCTGCCTATCAAGACTGGATTGTTAGAGACCAAACTGCTCGTGGCTGGATCCTGAATACCAACAATGACAACATTGTCAGTGGTGTTGCCCAACATCCCACCTCTGTTGCAATCTGGGCTGCCCTTGCAAAATAATTTCATACCCACAGCACGGCTCGCGCTTCCGCACTCTGACTCCGACTCCAAGCCATTAACAAAGGCCACCGTTCTGTCTCTGATTTTATGCAAGAACTTGACTCTTTGGTCGACCAACTCCGATTGGTGAAACTGTCTCTGATAATGAGTATCTGACCCACGTTTTTCATGGACTCGAAAACCCGTTTGCTTCTCTCGCCACTGCCATTTCCGTTCATACCCGTACTACCACAATCACCCGTGAAGATCTTCGTGGGTTGCTGTTGAACCAAGAGGCCCAACTTGAGTTAGCCGAACAGACTCTTCCGACTACTGCATTCACCATGGAAGCTGACTCTCAATCCTCCAACAACACTCCTGTCTCTGGATCTGCCTCAACTGACGGACCTTCACACTCTTAGAGCCGCCGCGGACGCACCCCACACTTGATGCCGGTAGCAAACTCTAACCATCGCTACCTTTTCGCTCCTGCCAGCAACCTCGACCGCCGTTCACAAATCCAATGCCAAATTTGCCAGAAAACCAACCACCCTGCCCGCCAATGCCGATTCAAGTATGCCCCTTCAAACTCCTCTAACAATGGCCCATATGCTCAATCTAACTCGGGCCAACCAAATCCTGAGGCAAATACCATTCTACATGGCCCACCAAGCCTGCCTAATGTGCTCCACAATGAACAAGACTGGTTTCTTGACTCTGGGGCTACTACCCATATTACACCGGACCCTTATGATCTTGATAACATACTTAATTATCAAGGGGACCAAGAAGTTACAGTTGGAGATGGAGTTGGCCTTCCAATAACTCATACAGGTAATATTCGTACACCCCACAATCTCAACTTATCAAATATTTTAGTTGTTCCTCAAATTAAAAAGAAATTACTTTCTGTTTCACAATTTATAAGGGATAATAACTATGCGTTTTTATTTTATCCCAATTTTTGTGTGGTACAGAGTTTGAGAATAGGCAAAATTCTACTCCACGGACCAATTGATCGAGGCCTATATCGCCTCAAGTTGGAGTCTCCTCAACACAAACCTATGACCTATCCTGCAATAGGAAATGATGTATCACAATGGCATTATCGTTTAGGTCATACCCATTTTGAGAATGTAATAAATTTGCTGAGAATAAACAATATTTCCTTTTGTGGCAAAATTCCTTCTTCTTGTGATTCTTGTCGTGTTTCTAAAAGCCATCGTCATGCTCACAGTTCAACACACAGTATGGCTAACGCCATCTAGATCTCGTACACTTTGATATTTGGGGCCCCGCCCCAATTACATCATCTAATGGTAATAAATATTATATTTCCTTCATCGATGATTATTCAAAATTTACATGGTTATATTCCATGAAATCACGTGATGAATTTTTACATATCTTTACCATATTCTCCACATTTATTGAAAATCAATTACAAACTACCATTAAAAGTATTCAAAGTGACGGGGCAAAAGAATTCCTTTCTCACCAATTCAAAACAATTCTAGTCCACAAAGGAATATTCCACAGAATCTCTACGCCATACTCTCCTTATCAAAATGGGTCCGCCGAAAGGAAACATCGCCATATTACCAAAGTTGGGCTTTCTATGATTCATCATGCTCACGTTCCACTTAAATATTGGGATTATGCGTTTGAAACCGCTGTCCACATCATCAATCGCTTACCAAGCACAGTTATACAAAACAAATCCCCATGGGAACAACTTTATCATCAAACTCCATCTATCTCCCATCTAAGAATATTTGGATGCCTCATATATCCTTACCTACGTCCGTATTCCAAACATAAATTAGAAAAATGGTCTACTCCATGTGTTTTTCTTGGATATCCCACGGGTTACAAAGGATACCGATGTCTTTGTCCATCAACAAACAAATTATATATTGTCTCAGATGCATCCTTTGATGAAAGTCAATTTCCATTTCATCAACAATACATTATTCAAAATTCATCTCCAATTACTACATCATCTACTCCACCCTCATTCCTTTCTCTCCCGATGTTTCACAATCATTCAAATATACAAGAGCATTTGAATAATTCCTCTACTACAACAACTACAACCACCCAATCTCAGGGTGTAACCGTGGACCCTCCTACCATACCAACAATACAACCTACTCATTCTATGGTTACACGTCTACGAGGAGGTACAATCCCACGTCGTACTCTTACATGCCAACAAACATATGCATTAACTACTTCGGTACATCCTTACAATGAACCACACAATTTTACTGAAGCTTCAAAAAATTCCAATTGGCGAAAAGCAATGGCTGATGAATATACGTCTCTATTAAAAAATCAAACATGGGAATTTGTTCCTCCCCCACAAAATATCACACCTATTGGATGCAAATGGGTATACAAAGTCAAACTCTACTCTGATGGTTCACTTGAACGCTACAAGGCACGTTTAGTTGCCAAAGGATTTCACCAACGTCCTGGACTTGACTATACGGACACCTTTAGTCCCGTTGCAAAACCTGTTACAGTTCGTATTATCATCTCTCTTGCTTACACACACGGTTGGATGATTAAACAACTTGATGTGAAAAATGCATTCCTTCATGGTAATCTAAATGAAGAAGTATACATGGTCCAACCACCTGGGTTTATTAACTCCTCTAACCCCCACTTTGTCTGTCATTTAAAAAAATCTCTATATGGCCTTAAACAAGCACCATGTGCTTGGAATCACAGACTTAGTACCTTTCTCCAACAAATTGGGTTTTCACCCTCGAAGGCCGATTCCTCATTATTTATATTACATAAACCTACCTATAGTGTGTTCATTTTAGTCTATGTTGATGATATCATTTTTACTGGAAGTAAAGATGCACCTCTCCATCACATTTTATCTCAATTACAAAATGAATTTGATATTAAAGATCTTGGTCATTTACATTATTTTCTTGGCATTGAAGCTCATATTACCACCACTGGTCTTTTCTTACACCAAGCTAAGTTCGCCCATGATATTCTCCAACGTGCAAATATGTCCGATGCACGAGGTGTTGCTACTCCATGTACTGCGTCCCATCCACCATCTCTCACGGATAGTGAACCTCATCCTGACCCTACTTATTATCATAGCATCGTCGGATCTCTTCAATATCTCACATTAACTAGACCGGACATATCATACGCTGTCAATACTGCATGCCAATTTATGCATGCCCCAACAACTGTCCATTGGACCTATGTCAAACGCATCTTGCGATTCCTCGCTGACACTCCACGTTATGGCATTCATTTTACTAAATCATCAACTTTTTCTCTCAATGCCTATTCTGATGCAGGTTAGGCAGGTGATCGTGATGATCGTCGCTCCACTGGGAGATATTGTATTTTTCTCGGGTCTAATCTCATCTCATGGAGCTCCTGCAAGCAAAAGAGTGTTGCTCGATCAAGTACTGAAGCTGAATTCAAAAGTCTAGCAGATACAACAGCTGAGCTTATTTGGATTGAGGCTTTCCTCAACGATCTTCATGTTACACTATCCAAATCATCAACACTTTGGTGTGACAATTTATCGGCATTATATCTCTCAACAAATCCAGTTTTTCACTCCCGCACAAAGCATGTTGAGATCGATTTTCACTTCATTCGAGAGAGGATAAAGATGAAAAAGCTTGTTGTCCAATTCATCTCTTCTGTTGATCAGACGGCTGACATTCTAACCAAGGGCCTCTCCTCTACACGGTTCAAACTACTTCAATCCAAGTTGACTATCCGTACCAACCAATCAACTTGCGGGGGTGTTAAAGGAACGATCTCACCTCATCAATCAAGCAAGATTCTCGGACTCTCCATCAACCACCGAATCAAAACCTTCCAAGGAAACCTCCGCCACCAACCACCGGATCCACAAAGATGACAATCATTCAAATTCAAATTCAAATTCAAATTCAAATCAAGTCAATGATTTCCAAGTTTAAAATTATCCTTATATTTTTGAAAATTCAAATGTTTTCCTAATTTGTATTAGTCTCATATCATTTATGTTTCTTATTTTTCCTTCCTAAGGTAGAGATATTATTCACCCTATATATAGGGATTAGTCTTGTACATATTTACCATCGAATTCCAAATATCAATTCTCACTTTGTGTCTACGGATTTTACTTCGATTTAAGAATTACTCTACAAAATTTAATTATTTTGTAGAACTTATTCTTTTAACTTTATCTAACTGCTATTGTTTACTATGGCAGTAAAATGGTCCCATTTTCTTTTTCTTATTTTTTTTTTTTTAGGCTTACTAGAGTTGATATTCTTTTTTCATTGGGTTTTCGGAGAACAGAGAAAACAAAGCACACATACATTTGGTGACATGCTTCTCTGAATAAAAAAGAAAACAAACATGCTTGTTTAGCACGAAACTTGTGCCCGATAGCATGTTCCTTTCAGACCAGCAGGAGTTTCTTCCAATTCCGGGTTCCCCAGGATTTCAGTTATCGTTACCCAGGTCCCACTACGTTTTCTCACTGCGTAATCTTATTATGTTTAACATTTTTAACTTAATTCTCCTGGTATTTGGCTTCATGGAATTGGATGAACCACATTGCCAACAAGTTTCTTAGATTCTCAAGACAAAACAGTGCTCAACAGCCATTACTCAACCTTCTGTAACCTACTACCCCTTATTAAGGAGAAAACAACACCTATCTTTGCTCTAAACATAACTGGCAGAACCCAACACCCTTATCCACTGCACCGTCCAGTCCACTTTAAACTGAATAAGACGAGAGATGCGACCCTTGTCTTCTCAGTTGGGGTTGATCAAAACGGATTCTGTATGGAGCAACACCATGTCATATGTAACTGATCGATCTTGGAAAGTGACGGTTTCTGTCACGGTGGTTTTTCTCAATTCTAGTATTGCGGAAAGATATTCCAGTATTCCGAAGGTTTGGATTGTCATCAATGTATTTCTTACAATTCAAGTTCAAGGCTTCTGATTTTTGAAGCCTAATATCGTATTATTGGAATAAGTAACATAGAGAACTTTCAGAAAATGGGAAAGCAGACTTCTTCTTTGTGATTCTCCTTGTCTCAATACATGGGTTCAGCGTATCGAAGCTCCCCTCCACGCCATTAATATAACCACTGGTCAGTTGCGCCTTCTCCGCAACTGTTCTTGAATCAGTAAGCACTTCGTAATAAGTACCTGTTCGGTGAAATTCTACATGCAAGTGTACATGTCGAACAAGTAATATAATGATAAGTACAGATATCGTCCCACGAAGATTGGTGTTTACTAAACTAATTAATTACTAACGGTGAATAGATCCTAGAGTTTATCTAGCTAATCAAAAATGGTAAAACATGAATTTAATAACTAAATTAATCTAAAATTGATAAATGAAATATGTTAGAGCTTCCGATTTCACCTAATTACTCAGTACAAATGTCGATCATTTATGTTTGCAAGATTAATTCTATTCATGTGATGACGGAATTTTCTAATTTATTCACTACCCTATGTCTAGGTGTAGCGAACCTACTTAGCTCATTAACCCACTGTATGTCTACATCTGAATTAAATGAACTAAGTGCATTAAGATATGTGAATATTCCAGTTTGCACCTAACGCCACACAAATCATATGGTATATTTCTATCCATATTAATCTATGGTTGCATATTACATGAAGCAACTGCATATCGTCGTCGTTCGAACTCAAATATGCAAATCAGATCATCTAAGTGGTAGCTAATCACTTAAATGCATTAAGATCAGTAACATGCAACTTCACATTCATAAAATACCTCACAAAGCACAAACAATCATATCATTCATACATCATAATTAAGTTCCATCTTAGCTCTAACACAATAAATTAAAATAACATATTTACACAAACTAAATCAGTGCAAAAACGTGAACAAAATATTCTGGAATTTAAAAACATTAAAGCTGTCACCAAATGTCTTCAAATCACAAAACAAATTGCACAAATCTGCACATCAGGAGGAGGAGAAGAAGCTGTCTGGAAAACGGGAAGAAAATGAGCAGAGACGCGCCATCACGCGCTTTCGCACGCGTTGACACGCTCCGGTGACACGCCCCGCCGTTCGGCCACCACGCGCCGCCGCCGTCCGCCGCCGGTCTTCACAGAAACTTCAGGAAAGATAGATCGAGATGTCCAGGTTGCAGATCTGCAAATAGATTGCACAAATCCGCAACAAAAATGTGTAAATCTAACGGAACAGGCAAAGTCGGTGTTCGCACTTCTTCGCCGGAAACCGCCACGAAATCACACACAATTGCCACAGAATTGCAGAAATTTGAACAAAGAATGCAGATCCGATCTCTCCTCGTCGGAAAACACACGAAATAAGGCTAGAAACGGAAAAGATATCTGGGTAATATGAAACTCCCTCGCCGGAAGAGAATGTGCGTACGGTCGGCGTTCGCACTTCCGTCCGACGTCACAGAGTCCCGTGCTGTCGCGCGTGAACTCTGCCTTTTCGGCGAGGGAGAAACTTCGACTACACAGGTCTTTCTCTCACTCCGTCTTCCTTCTCTGGTTCTTCATCCGTCGTGTTCTGTCTGATAAATGGCCTTTTTCTCCTCTTTTAATGCCCGACCGTTTTTCTCCATAAAAGCCATTTTCTCTTTCATTCTTTGACTTGTCATTCTTTCTTGTTCCCTTCACGCTCCTTCCTAGGTCCCACGTATTTCTTTTTCCTTCTTCTTCTCTTTCCTCACATGCTTCACTCTTTATTTGACTTTTCTTTGTAATTCACGTTCACACTCCGACTTCTCTCTTATGGTCCCGCACAATAGCCTTCTTCTCCATTTTTGTCTTTTCCTCACATGACTCACGTGCACCTTTGCTTATTTTCTTTCTTTCCTCTTAATCTTTTGCTTCATTTCTCTTGTTTTTTAGCTATTTTAGATTTGCTGCATAAAATAAAAAAATATACATAAATATAATTAAATACAAATATAATTTAATAAAAACTATATTAAACATTACCTAAAATAAGCAAAATAACTCTATATAAAATAGAGTTATCAGTACCCACGGGGATGATAATCTGAATTTATGTTCACATTGTGGCAACGCGTGAGCGCTCCTCATCCTTGACACGTTTTCAACCTATAAAGACATACACATTAAATTCCATACACAATGGTTTATATATATATTGGTCTCTTTTATATATATATACACACACACACACTCACACACTCACTCCTTGCTTCTAACTAAATCGAGCACTTATCGACTATAAATTAGTTTCTTGGCCAAGCAAGAACACATTATAAATTCTTTTTTTTTCCCACTCTGGTGGAGTATCCTTCTTTTTCCCTTTTTGGTGGATTATTGAGTAAATCTTCCCACCAAGGTGCAATTCTGTTGGAGCAACATTGGCAATGGGGAGGTTCAAGAGGATCAAAGTCGAAGTTGCTCGGGAGGGAAAACATGCAGGCGACATCTTATGAAAAAGCTGGAGCGCCTGGAGGCAGCTTGAGTGAATGCAGCACAAGTGATAAAGATTCAAAACTAAGCTAGCAGAAAATAAGGTACAGTTTATTGAAAAGTAAGCAAGAAAAAATGAGAGATTCTTTTTAACATAGCATGGGCTCCATGGGATCCATGTGAACCGCTTTCTGTTTGAGGAATGGACAAAAGTGAGAGAACAGGGATCTATTTGGGACTGTCTGGTACCTAAATATCAAGGGTTCTCAATGATTAAGACAACCAATTGTTTTTTACTGCAATATCTCTCTCCCACTTCAATTGGTACAAATTACACTATGCTTTGCTAACCATGTTGATTTTTCATGAAGAATTTAACCTATAGAGAAGAAAAAACTTAACATGGAAGTAATCTATAACTTCTTCTCATCTTTCAAAATATACTTCAAAGTTGTTTACTAGTCAATAAGTGTTTACTTCACTAGTAAGTAAGCATTGCTCAGAATATCTTGATTCTAAGTGTCTGCACTCCCATAATGCATGAATAGGTGCATAAATTACTTCTTTAAAAAAAAAAAAAAAAAGCAGGTGATGAGAGATATTAGTGTTGAATCAAAGTTGTTCACAGTTAAAAGAATTAATTCTACGAAATAATTAAATTTTGTAGAAGAATCCTTAAATCAAGAAATAATCCTTGTACAAAAGTAACAGCACAATATGTGAAGAAACGGTTTGGAATTTGATAACTGTATGTATAGGACTAGACTTTCTTTATAATGATGAATAAGATCTCTAACTTAGGAAAGAAAATAATTACATAAATGATGGTCAACTATTACAATTTAGGAAAACATTTGAAAATATAAATTCAGAGTTATCCTAGTTTGAAAATATTAGGATAATATTCCAACTTTGAATTTATTGTGTGGAAATTGATTTGAATTTTGAATGTGGCGTCATCTTGTTGATTTTGTAGTTGGTGGCCCGACTCTATTCTTGGAATGTTCACTTAATGGAGAATCAAGATGTCCAACATGGGTGATGTGGGTGACATGGCAAGAATATGATTTTAACATCCTCCCGCAAGTTGATTGGTCAATGTGAACAATCAACTTGTCTTATAATAGTTTGAAATGTGTAAAGGAAAGACCCTTTGTGAGAATGTCATATGTCTTATTAACTAAGTAAATGAAGTGGACAAAGAGTTTCTTTATTTTGATTGTTTCCGAATAAAATGAAAACCAATCTTGACATGCTTTGTGTGAGAGTAGAAAATGAGATTAATGGTAAGATATAGGTGTTCGGTGAAATTCTACATGCAAGTGTACATGTCGAACAAGTAATATAATGATAAGTACAGATATCGTCCCACGAAGACTGGTGTTCACTAAACTAACTAATTACTAATGGTGAATAGTGTCTAAAGTTTATCTAGCAAATCAAAATGGTAAAATATGAATTTAATAACTAAATTAATCTAAACTTAATAAACGAAATGTGCTAGAGCTTCTGATTTCACTTAATTACTCAGTACAAATGTTGATCATTTATGCTTGCGAGATTGATTCTATTCATGTGATGGCGGAATTTCCTAATTTATTCACTACCTTATATCTAGGTGTAGCGAACCTACTTAATTCATTAACTCATTGTATGTCTACATATGAATTAAATGAACTAAGTGCATTAAGATATGTGAATATTCCAGTTTGCACCTAAAGCCACACAAATCATATGGTATAGTTCTATCCATATTAATCTATGGTTGCATATTACATGAAGCAACTGCATATCGTCGTCGTTCGAACTCAAATATGCAAATCAGATCATCTAAGTGGTAGCTAATCACTCAAATGCATTAAGATCAGTAATATGCAACTCCACATTCATAAAATACCTCACAAAACACAAATAATCATATCATTCATACATTATAATCAAGTTTCATCATAGCTCTAACACAATAAATTAAAATAACATATTTAAATAAACAAGAATGGTGCAGAAAATTAAACAACACATTCTGTAAATTAAAAACATTAAGCTGTCACCAAAAATGTCTTCAAATCACAAAAAGGCTGCATAAATCTGCATATAAGGGGAAGAAGGAGTTTCTGTCTGAAAAACGGGGTGAAAATGAGCTTCCACGCGCTGCCACGCGCCTCCACCACGCGACGGCCATGCGCCGGTCACGCGCCGGTCATGCGCCGGTCACGCGCCGGTCATGCGCCGCCGTGAGCCTCTACGCGCCGCCCCCATTCTTCACGAAAATTGCTGGAAAATGTAGATCGAGGTCCCTGGAGTGCCGATCTGCAAAGAATTTGCGCTGAATCACCACCGAACGGCGTAGATCTGACGGAAAAGGCTTGAAAGGCGTTCGCCGTTCTTCACCGGAAAACCACCGGAAATCGCCTGCAGCTGCCGCAGAATGACCGGAAAACACACCAGGGTTGCAGATCCACTCTTTCCTTGCTAGAAAACGCTAGAAAACGGTCGGAAACACAAGTGGGTTGGGTCTCTGCCGGAAAAGAACTCAACGGCCTGCTGTCGCACGACCGTCGGACGTTCTCCACGGCCCGTGCTGTCGCGCGCGGTCAGGTTTCCAGCAGAGACCCGACTGGTTCCCTCTTTTCTTCTCTCCTCTTTCGAGTTTCTTCTCTCCGATCTCCCTCGTCTCTGCGATAATGTTCTCTCCTTCTCTCCGTCTTCTTCTGTCTCTCTCCACACCGATAAATGGCTTCTCCTTTGCAGATAAAAGCTCTCTCCTTCTTCCCGACAATCAATTTCTTCCTTGGTCCCGCATGTTTTCCACTCACCATTCCTTAGTCTTTGTTTGACTTTTCTTCTTTTGTTTATAAAAGACCTCCGGTTGTCATTTGCATTGCCAACCAAGAACCCACTAATTTCTCTCTTCTACGGATCCCACGTGCTTCTTCTTCTTTTCACAATTCACTTACTTTGTCTATTTTCCTCATGTGGGTCTCTCCTTTGACTCTTCCTTGTCCTTTTCTTCTCCTTCTCTCATGTATGAATGGTGAACATTGATTGCCTTCTTTTGCATGATTTATTGCTTCTTTTTCTTCTTTTTCTTCACTTTTGGGTTTGCTGCCTAAAATAACAAAATATACATAAATATAATTAAATACAAATATAATTTAATAAAAACTATATTAAACATTACCTAAAATACTATTAATAACTCTATAAAATATAGAGTTATCAATAGGGCTGAAGGTTGTCACACCAAAGGGTTGGTAGTTATGGTAGTAGAACATGGAGATCTTGAAGTAGTGCTTCAATCCATATTAGTTAAGTCGTAGTATCTGAAAGACCTTTAAATTCAGCTTCAGTACTTGAGCAAAGAACAGTCTTTTGCTTGTGAAAATGCTAAGAAATAAGATTTAGACCAAGAAAAATACAGTAACCACCTATGGAGCGACAAATATCAGGATTGCTAGCCCAGCTTGCATTAAAATAAGCATTAAGGGACTAAGTGGTGGTTTTTGTAAATTGGATGCCATAACAAGGAGTGTCAACAAGAAATTGCAAGATGCATTTGACAAAGGTCCAATGAACGATTGTTAGGGCATGTATAAATTGACCATGCAATGTTTACTGCATAAAACATGTCAGATTTAGTAAGTGTCAAATATTGAAGAAATCCCAAGATGCTGTGATAGTGAGTGAAATCAACATATGATTCACCATCATTTAGAGATGATGGGTGAGACGCAGCACATGGGTGGTGTGCGCATTGAACATTTTCACACGCTGGAGAATATCGTGTGCAAATTTTGCTTGGTGAAGTAAAAGGCCAATTTTGGTATGTTGAGCTTCAATGCCTAGGAAATAATGTAAAGCACCAAAATCTTTAATATCAAATTCATTTTGCAATTGAGATAAGAGATGATTGAGGGAGCATTATTACTACTTGTAAAAATAATATCATCAACATAGTCTAAAATAAAAATGGTGTAATTGGGTTTGTGTAAAATAAATAATGAAGAGTTTGTCTTAGAAGTAGTAAACCTAATTTGTTGGAGAAAAGTGCTAAGTCTATGATTCCAAGCACATGAGGCTTGTTTAAGTCCATATAGAAATTTTTTAAGGTGACAAACAAAGTGTGAATGAGTAAAGTCAATAAAACCCTGTAGTTGAGACATGTATACTTCTTCATCTAAATTACCATGAAGGAACACATTTTTAACATCAAGTTGTTTGATGGTCCATCCTTACATGTATGTAGGAAAGATAACAATCCGAACTATAACTAGTTTGGCAACAGGACTAAAGTTGTCAGTATGGTAGAGACTAAGGCATTGGTGAAAGCCTTTTGCAACTAAACATATTTTGTATTGTTCAAGAGAACCATCAAAGTGTAGTTTAATCTTGTAAACCTATTTGCATCCAATAAGTTTAATGTGAGGTGGGGTAGGAACCAATTCCATGTTTGATTTTTTAGTAAAGAGGTGTACTCATCAGCAATGGTCTTTCACCAATTGGAATCTTTAAATGCTCCAATAAAATTTTGTGGTTCATTGTATGGATGTAGAAAAGCATTTAAGGCACAGGTATGTTGTTATGTTAAGGGGCAATGTGGAATTGTACCTCATCATAACCATGTTGTCATAGAATGAGTAGGAGGTTGTTGTGTTGTAATGGGTAGAGGATGTGGTAAGTTTGATTCTTGAGATGTTAATATATTCAATGTAGCATTAGATGTGTTATTTAAATGTTCTTGTATATTGGAATGATTATGAAGCATCAAAAAGGACAAAAATGAAGGTGGTGTAGAAGAGGTGGAAAATGGTGAAGACATTGATAACCTTTATATTCCATGGGATATCCTAGAAAAACACATGGTGTGGAACATTTTTCTAATTTATGTTTTGATTATGGACGTAAATAAGAGTAAACCAGACATCCAAAGATTTTAAAATGGGAAATTGTAGGAAAAGTATTGTGTAGTTTTTCCTATGGTGATTTATTTGTATTACGAGGCTTGGTAATTTTTTTATAATATGGACTACTGTCTCAAATGCATAGTCTCAATATTTGAGTGGTATGTGGGCTTAGTGGAGCATTGAAAGCTCAGATTCAATAATGTGTCTATGTTTGTGCTCAACAAATCCATTCTAATATGGGGAATATGGCATAGAGATTCTATAGGATATTCCTTTGTTGGCAAGAATCTTTTTGAATGAATGCAAAAGAAACTTTAACATCATTGCATTGAATGCTCTTAATTTTGGTTTGTAATTGATTCTTAATGAATGTGAAAATTTTGTTAAAAATACTTAAAAAATCATCCCAAGATTGCATTGAATAATACCATGTAAATTTTGAATAATCGTCGATAAAGGAAATATAATATCAATTACCTGAGGACAAAGTAGTTAAGACAGGCCCCGAAATGTCAAAGTGTATTAAATCTAAATGGGCCTTAGCCATATGGTTGGTTGGGGGATGGGTTTGACATAGGCTTTTAGAAACCCGGCAAGAGCTATAAGAATATGGAACTTTGCCATGAAATGGAATATCATTTATTCTCAGCAACTTTATTACATTGTCAAAATTTGTATGACGTAAACGATAGTGTCAACTAATAACATCATTTGCAATTGCAAGATAGGTCATAGGATTATGTTAAGGAGGCTTCAAATTAAAGCAGTATAGCCCGCAATCAATTAGTTTGTGTAGTAGAATTTTCCTTGTTCACAAACTCTCTACCACATAAAAATTAGGATAAAATAAAAATGCACAATCATTATCCTTTGTAAATTTGGAAACATAAAGTAATTTCTTTTTGATGTGAAACAATTAAATATTTGATAGATATAAATTTTGTTAGGTATGAATGTTACCTATATGAGTTATAAGGAGGCCCACTCCATATCCAACAATGACTTCTTGGTCTCCAGTATAGTTCAGTATGTTGTCAAGTCCATAAGGATCATGAGCAATATGATTAGTGGCCCCAAAGTCAAGGAACCACTCATTTTCAAGTTAGGTTATATTAGTTAGGCTTGGAGGGCTGTGAATAATAGTGTTTGCCTTAAGATGTTATTGGCCTACAATGGAGCTTTTAGAACGGGTGTTTCTACTGTGTCGGGTTAAGTTAAAATGGGTATACCTATACCAACACTGAAGGTTGGGTGGCCATTTTTGCAGTAGATTTAGCATTGAATCAATTGTCAATAGTTGCCGAAGGCACATAGGTACCAGTCGTTGGAGTTGGTGACAGGCATTAAGTGCAGGGTGCGACCATGGTGGCTGAGTAAGCGAGCAGTGGCAAAGTTCGTCACATATATGGTGACAAAGGCAACGTTGTTGTCTAGAGAGCTGGTGATGGTGGCGCCCATGGAGTAAGCGGTAGTCGGGAGGCTCTATTCCACCAATTCAAGCTAGGTCTCATGGTTCAACAATAACCTACATAGGTTAGAGACACGTTTCAAGTGTGTACCAAGATACTTATAGTGAGTGGTAAGAATGGGTTCCCAATGCCATAAAACATGTGTGTTAGATATTCATTATCTAACACATTTTCGCCTATGAGACCCAGCTGGTCAACAATAGCATCAAGTTCTTGCATGAAATCGATTACAAAACAATGTCATTTGTTGATGGCTTACAGGTAGAGTCTAAGAATGGAGGCACGAGCTATGCTATAGGTATGGAACTCACTAGCAAGAGCAATCCAAATCTCAATGGAGGTGGGGTATTTGGCAACAACGTTCACGTTCTTGTCATTGTTGGTGTTTAGTATCCAGCCTCAGGTGGTTTGATCCCAAACAAGCCAACCATGGTAAGTAGGATTAAAGTTACACACAATGGTCCATCAATTGTTGTGTTTGTAATATACTTGGATGGACATAGGTATGAGCCATCGAGGATACTCAAAAGTACAAAAGCATGCAAATTTAGTTCGATCTGCACTTTCCAAACCAAAAAATTGTTGCCTTCAAGGCAAACCTCAATGGCAGGGACAGCTGGGTTGCCAGGTACAAATAAGGCTAAGGCATGTGCGGCAATGTGGATGTGATTGTTTTGGGTGGCCATTTCAAGAGTAAGATCAAAAACAAACAAAGAGGCATATGCCGTTGGTGGATGATATCTAGTTAAAAGAATTAATTCTATGAAATAATTAAATTTTGTGGAATAATCCTCAAATCAAGATGTAATCCTTGGACAAAAGTAATAGAACAATATGTGAAAAAATGGTTTGAAATTCTATAATTGTATGTATAGGACTAGACCTTATTTATAGTAATGAATAAAATCTCTAACCTAGAAAAGTAAATAATTACATAAACAATAGTCAACTATTACAATTTAGGTAGACATTTGAAAATATAAATTCAGAGTTATCCTAGTTTGGAAATATTAGGATAATAATCCAACTTTGAATTTCTTGTGTGGAAATTGATTTAAATTTTGAATGGGGCATCCTCTTGCTGATTTTGTAGTTGGTGGCCCGATTATTCTTGGAATATTTACTTTATGGAGAATTAGGATGTCCAACGTGGGTGACGTGGCAAGAATCTGATTTTAACATTCACAAAATAAATGGATTAACCACAAAACCCTTCTTAGAGTTTGCCAGTGCTGCTTACTGTTGAACGACTTTAAGGGCAGCGAGCACTGAAAATGTTTTCGTCAATGTCGTTCTTTTTTGTTCTTTGCTTGGTATGAACAATGATTTAAACTCAAAGGACAAGAAACGAGCTGGGCTTGATCATGATGTTATGCTGGAGATTGAAGTTTGGCCGGGCTAGATTCTTATTTTTAGTTACTAACTTACCATAACTGAACCACTTACATTAACTTACCTCAACTAAATGTAGATCATACTCATCACACTTAGAGAATTACTATGTGTTACTGTTCGGTGAAATCTACATGCAAGTGTACATGTCGAACAAGTAATATAATGATGAGTACAGATATCGTCCCACGAAGATTGATGTTTACTAAACTAATTAATTACTAACGGTGAATAGATTCTAAAGTTTATCTAGCAACTCAAAATGATAAAATGTGAATTTAAAAACTAAATTTAATCTAAAATTGATAAACGAAATGTGTTAGAGCTTCTGATTTCACCTAATTACTCAATACAAATGCTGATCATTTATGCTTGCAAGATTAATTCTACTCATGTGATGGCGGAATTTCCTAATTTATTCACTACCCTATTTCTAGGTGTAGCGAACCTACTTAACTCATTAATCCATTGTATGTCTACATCTGAATTAAATGAACTAAGTGCATTAAGATATGTGAATATTCCAGTTTGCACCTAAAGCCACACAAATCATATGGTATATTTCTATCCATATTAATCTATGGTTGCATATTACATAAAGCAACTGCATATCGTCGTCGTTTGAACTCAAATATGCAAATCAGATCATCTAAGTGGTAGCTAATCACTCAAATGCATTAAGATCAGTAATATGCAACTCCACATTCATAAAATATCTCACAAAACACAAATAATCATATCATTCACACATTATAATCAAGTTCCATCATAGCTCTAACACAATAAATTAAAACAACATATTTACATAAACAAGAACAGTGCAGAAACGTGAACAAAACATTCTGGAATTTAAAAACAATTAAGCTGTCACCAAAAATGTCTTCAAATCACAAAAGGATTGCACAAATCTACACATCAAGGGGAGAAGAAGAATCTGTTTGAAAAACGGAAGAAAAACGAGCCGAGACGCGCCCTCACGCGCTTTCGCATGCGCTGACACGCTCCGGTGACACGCGCCGCGCTCCGGCCACCACGCGCCGCCGCCGTCCGCTGCCGGTCATCACAGAAACTTCAGGGAAGATAGATCGGAATACGTAGATTGCAGATCTGCAAATAGATTAAGCAAATCCGCAACAACAATGTGTAAATCTGACGAAAAAGGTAAAGTCGGCGTTCGCACTTCTTCACCGGAAACCGCCACGAAATCACACACAACTGCCACAGAATCGCAGGAAATTACACAAGGAATGCAGATCTGGTCTCCCCTCGTCGGAAAACACACAAAATATGGCTAGAAAGGGGAAGAGAATGTCTTAATAATATGAAACTCCCTCGCCGGAAAAGAACGTGCGTACGGTCGGCGTTCGCACTTCCGTCCGACGTCACAGAGTCCCGCGCTGTCGCGCGTGGATTCTGATTTTCCGGCGAGGGAGAAGCCACTGATGCTTTGGCCTTCTCTCCTTCTAGCTCTCGGTCCTTCTCTCTCTATGTCTTCGGTCCTCTTTTCGTGTCTTCGATAATTCACCCCGCGTTTTCACTTAAGCTCAATTTCTCACGCGTTTCTCCTCTATTGACCGACAATCATTTGGTCCCACTGTTTTCCATTCACGCGGCAAAGAACCCATTAATTTCTCCTCTCTTTTACATAACAGCTGGGTCCCACGTGTTTTCCACTCACCATACCCACTTGCCGACCGTTTTCTCAATAAAAGCATTTCCCATTTCTCTTTCCTTCCTTTGACTTTCATGTTCACCTTATCAATTCTTCTACATAAGTCCCACGTGTTTCCTCTCTTTTCCTTCTTTCTTTGTCAAGGATCTCACATGATAAATGGTGATAAATGGTGAACATTTTTGTTGATTTATTGCTTCTTTTTCTTCTTTTTCTTCTCTTTTGGGTTTGCTGCATAAAATAACAAAATATAAATAAATACAATAAAATACAAATATTATATAATAAAAACTATATTAAATATAACCTAAAATAATCAAAATAACTCTATATAAAATAGAGTTATCAGTTGCTCTTCAGATTAGTTTCGGTGGGTACTTTGACATAGAAAATAATATTCTATACGTGTTATTAAAACTTTATCCGTAGATCCCGCATGAGCAGCCTGAACCACTTCTTAAAGCCAGGTGAGTTGGTGCCGAGTTAAAGTAGAAATTGTTTTCTACCATGTAAGAAGGTATTGTGACCATTTCAGTTTTTATTTTTTCCACCATAAAAGTTATTTTTTCTAGAAGAAAAAGTAGTTATCTTTATCTACACGTAGAATATCCGGCGAATATCCCTTCATCTTTTTAACCCAAGTACATAAAAAAATTTCATCCAAAGAATTCCTAGAGTACTGGATCTTACTATGAGTTCTTGAAAGTTATAGAATTTTTCTTCCTTAGATAAGCCTCAGGTTTTCATCTTCTCAAGTGACTAATAACCTAAACATGTAAAGTAATTTTTGAGTTTTTGAAGTTATACATTGGGATTTGGCCAAAACTTGTGTATCTTGACAAATATTGTTGTTACTATTAGGAATTTGTAATATTTAGTGAAGGTGAAATGACCTTCCTACCCCAATGATATTTGTTCGGTGAAATTTAGATGCAAGTGAACATGTCGAACAAGTAATATAATGATAAGAAAGATATCGTCCCACAGAGATTGGTGAATACTAAACTAATTAAGTACTAATGATGAATTAATCCTAAAATTTATCTAGCAAATCAAAATATTGTTGAAGATGAATTAAAATTTAAAATTTCTAAAATGAAAACTCAAGACTAATTAAAATTGAATCCAAGTAGGAAAAATCAAGATGAGACACATGTTAGAGCTTCCGATTTCACCATAACTACTAGATATGAATTTCCATAGTTTATGCCTGCAAGAATGATATTATCTATGTAATGGCGGAATTTCCTAATTTATTTACTATCCTATGTCTAGGTATAGTAAACCTATTTAGTTCATTAATTCACTATATCTCTATATGTGAATTGAAACAAACCAAATGCATTAGGATCTGTGAATATTCCTGGTTTACAATAAATCTTTCGATCATCTTATCACCAAAAGCCACACAAATAACATGGTATATGTCTATCCATATTTAATTCATGGTTATATATTATAAGAAGCAATTGCATATTATTACCTTTCAGTCTCTAACATACACATCAAATCATTCAAGTGGTGGCCAATCACTTAAAAGCATCAAAAACTTGTTCGGTGAAATTCTATATGCAAGTGAACATGTCAAACAAGTAATATAATGATAAGAAAGATATCGTCCCACAAAGATTGGTGATTACTAGACCAACTAATTACTAACGGTGAATAACTCTTAGAATTTATCTAACAAATCAAATTGATAGATGATAGATTAACTAACTAAGTCTAAGAAAACTAAATACAAGAAATATGTTAGAGCATCCGATTTCACCATAATTACTAGGTATTAATATTGATTATTTATGCTTGCAAGAGAGACAATATCTATGTAATGGCGGAACTTCCTAATTTATTTACTATCCTATGTCTAGGTATAGCAAACCTACTTAGTTCATTAATTCACTATATCTCTATATGTGAATTGAAACAAACCAAATGCATTAGGATTTATAAACATTCCCAGTTTACATCGAAAGCCACACAAACAATATGGTATATGTCTATCCATATTTAATCTATGGTTGCATATTACAAGAAGCAACAGCATGCTATTTCCTGTCGGTCTCTAACATGCAAATCAAGTCATCTAAGTGGTAGCTAATCACCTGAAAGCATTAAACTCCGTAATATGTAACTTCACATAAATAAAATATCTTGCAAAACATAATAATCATAAGATTCGTACCATCATAATTAGGTTACATCGTAGCTCTAACAAAAATAATCTAAAACATAAAGAAAGAATGAGGAAGAATGGTAATAAGAAATAAAGAATGCATCTTGAATCCAAGAACAAGAAGTCTGTCATCCTTTTTGTCTTCTCTTCAAGAAAACCTTGAATTCTTGGCCTCTTTCTTGAGTTGTGCTCAATTTCCTCCTCGGTTTCAGCGGCAACTTCTTTTCTCTCTCGCTTCCCTCCCTCCTTCTATGCAGGGCTCCTCTTTTATATAGGGTCTGGGATCTAGAACTTTCTCCTTATCCTAATAGCATTGGGTTTTGGATTCCCAATACAATTGGGTTTTAGACTTCTATATTAATTAGGCTTTAGACTCCTAATAGGACTAGGTTTTCTAATTATTTAAAAAACCAATAACAATAAAAATCTAATAACAATTATCCAAAGCCTAAGCCCAAGCCCATCTGGATTTCCTTCACCTTGATAATTTAACCATCTTCTGCCATATAATAAGTACTAGGTTCTCCATGCTTGTCCTTTTTCTTCATGCCTCCTTATGCTACATAAACAAGACAAATTTAAGTAAATAAAGAGGAATTCAAATATTTTCTCACAAACATTAGATAATTTATTATTTAAATTAGGTAAAATAACTCTATAAAAAATAGAGTTATCAATATTTGGATTAGAATATGTGAAGAAGGGCAATATTATAAATACCCTTCATAGGTGATTAAATGGTTAAGAATAGGAGAGAGAATGTTGGCTGGTTTGGCTTGAACGTGAATGAGGGAGAGTGTCTCCACACAATAGCAGTCTGCTGTTGTGCGTTATTATAGTTCTGGCCAGCCCTTCGGCGAAGCTTATAATATACTCTAGATTGTTCGTAATGAGAAGGAGAAGAGGTCGACAATGGTAACAATGGACGTAAGCATGCTTTGGTCGAACCACTCTAAAATATGTGTCTTTCTCTCTGTTTGTGTGCTTAGATCTCTATATTCCACATAAAATCATGTGATGTGTGTTCTTGTTGGTGTGCTTACTATCCTAGCTCCAAGAGCTTTTAACAAGAACCTAACAGTTACTTGCTATATTTTATGTTCTAATAGATGAAGTCTCGATGATCTTTCTTAATCGATAATCTTCTGGTTTAGATTTGTGCTTATTGTCTTGTGGTTGCAAGAAAGGTCTCGAGCATTCCCCTTATTTTGTTACCAGCAAACATCTGCCCCAAGTGTGTGATATCTTTCACAAATTGCACCAACCTCACGCTTTTTATTTCGAAATTTTCATAAAGTCGTCCAGCAACTAAAGTCTTGGGTAATATAGGCCCCATTAACTCTCTTAAGTCCTCATTCAACTTCACAGTTTCACCCGATACGTATCCGCCGCGTCCATGTTCAGTCGACACTCCGCACACGGTTCAGAGAAAGTGACACAGAACGAGAGAGAGAGAGAGAGAGAGAGAACGGGTAGAAGAAGAGACAGTTTCTTTACTCAACCTACGTACGGATAAGACCGAATTCAAGAATCAAGATTTACAGCCAAAAGGCTGTTAGTTACTGTGTAAATTCTTTTCCCATATAAACCCCCACTTGCTTCTGGTGTTGCACTGCTTATCTTACTGCCATTTTCAAACAAACTTTCGCTCTTGATATCTGGTTCTATTCGATTTGTTGAGAATATGACAAATGTCAATCCCACATCCTCAAATGGCGAATAATAATGTCAACTCCGCATCCTAAAATGACAAATGACAAATGACAAATTATCCTCAAATGGCAAAAGTCAAATGTCATCTCATATCCTGAAATGGCAAATGAAAAATGACAAATGTGAAGAAAATCACCATTTATAAAGCTCATATTATCATCAAATGTCAAATGTCAAATGTCAAATGCCAACTCCGCACCCTCAAATGATAAATGACAAATGACAACTCATATCCTCAAATGGCAAAAGTCAAATGTCAACTCTTATCCTCAAATGGTAAATGACAAATGACAAATGTGGAGGGAGTCACTACTTATAAGGCGAAGTTTTTATCCTCCCTTTCCATTGTGAGACGAGTCCTAACATTCTCAACAGGTTCTCTATATTGCTTCAAGCATTGGTGAAGAAAAACTGAAAGCAATGGAAATTGCGCATTTCTTGTTCGGAATCTTTGGTGGGTTTTCAGTTTCTGCAAAATGGTTTCCTTTTGGTGTTCTTTTTGCCTTCGTTTTATCTCTTGAAGTTCTTTGGGCTCTTGGATTTATGGTTACTCTGTTTTTTTCTGTTTGCAGGAAACGCCACCGCTCTGTTCCTCTTCTTGGCCCCAGTGTATGTATCAATGAGGACGAGGACTACCTCTCTCTCTCTCTCTCTCTCTCTCTCTCTCTCTCTCTCCCCAAAAGTGTATGTACAGACCGATTTAGCGTCTGCATGTTACCCTTCTGGTTCTCCGACATGCATAATTGTTCTCCTCTCTCTTTCCTTGTTACCAGCGGGCACTATATTTTCTCCTGTTTGATCAATCTGACAAAAGGATTCCATAACAATTAATGGCTGTTTTTCTTTCCCTCTATACGAGGAATCGTGAAACAAATTGGTACTTGTGGCAGGATTACTTTTAAGAGGATTATCCAGCACAAGTCCACCGAGCAGTTCTCAGGCATTCCATACGTGATGACCTTGCTCAACTGCCTCCTTTCCGCTTGGTAACCTTCTTTCTTCAATAGCCTCTTTTCACTGTTTCCATTCTCCTTATGCTCTCTTTTAACAGTAAACTCCCTGTCTATGTCTTCGATTGTGTGTTGATAATAATGGTGATGGTATTTGCTATAAATCCACGTTAACTTCATTTAATCCAGGGGCTCCCCTGATGGACTTTTGGACGGTGGTAATGACGACAGGACATCATTGTCCCCATATTGCTTTCCGTAAAATAAAAATAATAATAATAATGAAATAATAAAATAAAATAAAAAAGAAGAAGAAAAAGAAGAAAAATGAAAAGAAATTGTCGATTGGTTAACTAATATCTAATATCTTTACATGTTGCGTACAGAACCTTAACTGGCCTTCATCATTCTGAATTTTTCTTCCCCAATTTTTCGAAAATTAATTACAAATGTATGAGCAGCAACATCTGTCATGTATCTTCTAATTTATACCCCCAGAAATTTTTGAAAATATCCACTAAAATTGAATCCTTTTTTTTTTTTTTTTTTTTTAGCCTTTTGGAGCTTTCAACATTTTGCAGTTTAATTTTTTTGAAGTCTAATTACTGGATTTTCAATTGAAAATGAAATGTTACAACAACAGGTATGGCCTCCCGTTTGTGTCCCCTAACAACATTTTAGTAACAACAATCAACGGCACCGGGGCAGCAATTGAGTTCTTCTATGTGGTGATCTTCATCATATATGCCCCCAAGAAAGAAAAGGCTAAGATTTTGGGGCTCTTCGCGTGCGTGCTCTCCGTTTTCTCGGTTGTGGCCTTGGTGTCCTTCTTTGTCCTGCATGGCGGACCCAGGAAGCTCTTCTGCGGCTTCGCTGCGGCCATATTCTCCATCATCGTGTATGGCTCACCTCTCTCAATTATGGTAAGTTGTTTCTTTCATTTACTTGTTAATTCTTTGAGAAGATCCAGATTGATTCAGTCCCACAGACTGTCGCAGCCACTTGGTACAACTGAGGGAGCTTTAAGTCGTAGGCAATTAGGATACTTCTAGACCATTGCTTTATAGTGGGCCATTTCCACTCAAAGGACATATGCCATTTGCTCAAGCACATATGTTAAAAACTATGAAGATGAGAGAAATTGTTCATTTCATTGATATGAACAACAAAGATACAAGATTGGTATCTATTGCAAAGGCGGGTTTATTGTTCCCGTGGTGTTTTTCAAGTGTGCTTACAAAGTCTATTTATAGAGGAGGAAAAGCAATGAGAAAATAAAATAATTAGCCTTCTCCATGTGCGTACACCTCTGTCATCTGGGGTGATGTTCGGCGTGCTCTCGGTGGAGCATCTTACAGCAGCTAAAGTAGCTACTGTGACAAGGCAGCCACTAGTGGTAACGTGGCTGCCCATGTGATCACATGTCTGAACACCCCTCCTCAAACTGATGGTCGATAAGAGTTGATGACGTTCAGTTTGCCAAGGAGATGTGCATGTTGATTTGCTCCTAGAGCCTTTGTGAAAACGTCTGCTGGTTGATCCTTGGTTCCGACGTGATGGATTTTAATGAGGCCACGCTTTATCTTTTCTCTGATGAAGTGGCAGTCGACATCTATGTGTTTAGTGCGCTGATGCACCATGGGATTTGCTGATAGTTCCATTGCGGCCTTATTATCACAATACAAAATCACTGGTTGTGGGACTTTGATTCCCATATCTCTAAGTAGGCCTAGTAACCAGATAATCTCACATGATGTGTAAGCCATTGCTCGATATTCTGCTTCCGTGGAAGAAAGAGATACCACTGCCTGTTTCTTACTTTTCCAAGAGATGAGGGTGTCACCAAGCATAATGCAGAAGCCAGTAACAGATTTTCTCTCAACCTTGCAAGTGGCATAATCTGAGTCACAGAATGCTCGCATCTTGTAACCTCCAGAAGCTTAGATAAACAAGCCAGTGCCTGGGCAACTTTTAAGATATCTGATTAATCTAATAGCTGCTTCCCAGTGAGATTTTTTCGGTGAGTGCATGAATTGGGCTAAATTGTGCACCGTGTAAGAGATGTCAGGTCTGGTAACCAGGAGATAATTCAGTTTCCCTATAAGTTGTTGATACTTTAGTGGTTCATTTAGAAGTGGATCATCATCACGTGGCACCTTTGCTCCTTGATCATGTTTAAAAGTAGTCAACGACAAATTTGTGTCCATGGGATTGTCAACTGGTTTACTACCCCCTAGTCCCATATCTTCTATCATCTCGAGAATGTACTTTCGTTGACTCAATTGGATTCCCTTTTCGTCTTTAAGGACTTCAATCCCAAGGAAGAATTTGAGATCTCCCAAGTCCTTGATGCAGAATACGGAATGCAAATGTGTTTTTAACTCTTGTATTCCCTCAGTGTCACTGCCAGTAATGATTATGTCATCCACATAGATCATGAGAATGACAATGAGATCACCTCTTTGTCGAACAAATAATGAGGTGTCATGCATGGAATCCTTGTAACCCGCTGTGAGGAGGGCTTCCGTGAACTTTTCATACCATTGTTTGGCTGCTTGTTTGAGTCCATAGATGGATTTTCTCAATTTACAAACTTTTCCATTGTTCTCAGCAGGATCACCCGGTGGGGGTTTCATGTAGACCTCTTCATCTAGATCTCCTTGTAGAAAAGCATTGTTTACATCCATTTGATGAATATCCCACTGATTTTGTGCTGCTAAGGAAAGAGCACATCTGATTGTGATGTGTTTTACTACCGGAGCAAAAATCTCGTGGTAGTCCACTCCTTCTTTCTGACTATATCTTTTTGCCACTAGTCTTGCCTTATATCTTTCTATTGACCCATCAGCTTTGTGCTTTATTTTGTACACCCATTTATAGCCGATGGGTTTTCTTCCTCGAGGTAAGTCCACTAGTTCCCATGTATTATTTGCTTCCAATGCCCTAATATCTTGCTCCATGGCTTCTTGCCATCTAGGATCGCCAATTGCCTCATGATGATGCATTGGTTCAACATCAGCAGATATAGATGCAATGAAATGCTGGTTGTCCAAGGGTAAATGGTCATATGAAATGAAAGTTGAAAGAGGATAGGCTGATGATTCTGTTTCTGTTACATGGATGGTAGGGCACACGTAGTCTTTTGACCATAAAGGAGGCCTGGTGTTTCTGGTGGAACATCGAGGGGTTGCCTGAGGCTGTGGTTCAGGTGAATTGCTTGATGTTGGAATGGTTTCATCATCGGAGAATATGTCAAGTGGTTCAGCTGAAGGTGGTGTTGGTATATGTATTTGGGTTGTTTCTCGTGAAGGTGAGATGTCTGTATGGTGGCTTATAGGATTGGTTAAAGTGGGAGATGGATGTGTAGGGTCAGAGAGTACCTCAAATTCATGTGTTGCTGGAGCCTTTCGAGCGAGTTCCGTCAAAGGCACTTGCATGGTAGGATTTGATTTGGTCCCTACTTGTGAAAAAGGAAAAATATTTTCGTGGAATTTCACATCCCGACTTACAAAAAATTTATCTTTTACAGGATCGTACAATCTGTATCCCTTCTGGCTTTGAGCATATCCCATGAAAATGCTTGGGATTGCTCGGGGGGCAAACTTGTCTTTTGGTCCTACGGTGGTGGCATGACATAAACACCCAAAAATTTTAAGATGAGAAAATTTTGGTGATTTTCCAAAAAGTTTCTCAAAAGGTGTGATTCCATGTAAAACCATGGATGGCATCCTATTAATAAGATAGGTTGCGGTGAGTATGTATTCCCCCCAAAATTTGTCAGGCATTGAGCTCTGAAATTTCAAAGCTCGCGCTACATCCAAGATATGGCGATGCTTGCGCTCTACGACACCATTCTGTTGTGGTGTGTGCACACATGAACTCTCGTGCTTGATGCCTCGAGAAGTGAATATTTGTTTTGTGTGCTGATTGAAGAAATCAAGTGCATTATCTGTTCTAACGCATTTGACTTCTGTGTCAAACTGGTTTCTTACCAAGTTAAAGAATTCCTCCAGTCGTGAATATGTTTCACTCTTAACTTTCATTAAGAATGTCCAAGTTCCTCGTGAGAAGTCATCGACTAGTGTGAGGAAATATCTTGACCCATCATGATTGGGGATTTTGTATGGTCCCCAGACATCTATATGAACTAGGTCAAATTTCTGTTGCGCAATGTGATTGCGCGTAGGAAAAGATGTGCGAGTTTGTTTCGCAAGTGGACAAATCATGCAAGGCTCATGTTTCGAGAATTTTGCAGATTTGAAATCATCAATATATTGAAATTTTGCATCGGACATATGTCCGAGTCTACAATGCCAAAGTTCGGAATTTAAAACATTACATGCTGTTATTGAATGCTTAAAAGATAAAGCATGTCCTGGGGGCTGGGATACATCATTCCTATCCGGACATGCAACAAAATAGTAGAGACCATTTCTAACTCTACCGAGGCCTTTGATTTCACTCGTCCAAAGGTCCTGAAAGGCACAAAATTCGGCATAAAATATTATGCGACATGTATTTTCATGGCAAAATTTTGAGGTAGATATGAGATTGAACTTAAAATCGGGAGAATATAGAATTGTGTTCAATTTCAATGTCTTGGATATGCTAGTGTTGCCAATATGTGTCACCAATGCACCATCACCGTTAGGAAATTTAACTTTCCTAGATCTAGGAGCACAAGGCATTATCGACTTCAAGCATGACAAATTTGCAGTAATATGATCACTAGCACCAGAATCAATTATCCAATATTGATTTAGAGATTGAGAAATACCTGCCAAGTAAGCATGACTATCCTGATTATTGTTCAGGAATCTCATGAATTTCTGGTAGTCTGTCTTGGTGATGAAGACATGGTCCGGATCGTCTGCTACCAGATTAGCTTTGGCTTCTTCTCTGTAATTTTTATGTCCAGGTGGATAACCATGGAGTCTGTAACATTCCTTTTTCTCATGGCCATATCCCTTGCAATATTCGCATTGGGGACCCACCAAACGATAGCATTCCTCCCTTTTATGGCCTTTTCTTCCACAAAGGGCACATTGGTCAATTTGATTTTGATTACCCCTAAACGACATGTCGTTTCGCGCTGCCTTTAGTGTAAACGACATGTCGTTTAGTCCCGAGCGTGTAAATGACGCGCCCCCAGTGATCGATCGTTCGGCACCTGAGGAAGTCGTCCCCATTGGTGCGCCCGCCGCAATAGCTATTGACCTGTCTCCCGAACCTTTTGCGTCGGGTCCATGTTTCGCCGCAACAAACATAAAATCGCCGGTTGTCTTCCCCGACGAGCTCCGGCGATATTCTGCCTTGCAGAGTATCGAATAGGCCTGTAAAAGATCCGGGGAGGGCTGCATAAGAATTTGCTCTCGAATTGGTAAAAGATGATCATCCAGGCCACGAACGAATTGAAAAAACTTCATCTCCTCTTCGTGCTCCTGCCATTCTTCAAATGAGAACATTCTGGGCCTTTTCAGCTCAATCAGGGAGTTGAATTCGTTCCAGAGCTGCTTTAATCGACCAAAATAGGTCGAAATTGGTTCCCCACCTTGCCGAATCGTGCATAATTCGGTGGTCAGGTCAAAAACCCTAGACCGATCGACCTGCTGGTACCGGCCGCGGAGTTCCGACCACATCTCGGCCGCTGTTTTGGTGTAGAGGAGGCCATTGTGAAGGTGGTCGGCGATCGAATTGAGGATCCATTCTCGGCAGAGGTCGTTGCACCTTTTCCACTGTTTTTGGGTCAGTGAGTCGGGTTCCGGCGCGATGTAAGAGCCGTCGACGAACACGTATTTGTTCTTAATTGAGAGCGCGATCGTCATCGTCTCGCTCCATGCTGCGTAGTTCATCGGCCCGTCGAGTTTAATTGCTACCAGCGGTGTTGAATTTGTGTCTCCAGGCGGCAGGAAAAGGGGATCAGAGTAATCTAGGTTTTTGCCCTTGTTATCCGATTCTTCGTGCGGCGGAACGGGCGGAATGGGCGGCGGAGGAGCACGCTGATAGGTGCGAAAGTCTAGTTGGTCTTCTCCGCTTCGATTGTGTGGCGGCACGTACGGCGGCGTGGCTTGACGGGGATTGGCCGGCGGTACGGGCGGCGGCGTGGATTGCCCAGGGTCTGCCATTTCGTTCGTCGGAGGAAATCGGGAGTTGGATGACGTCGTTTACTGGAAAAAAAAGATGTCGTTGTTGGATGTGGTGTCGTTAGAGTGGAGCGTCGTCGTTTTTCAAGAACTATTTGTTCCAAGAAAACGGCGCCGTTCTACTAAAACAAGAAATTAATATGTCGTCGTTTTGATTGTCGTCTTTGTAGATAGACGAATTAATCAAAACTACGTCGTTTTGGATTAAGTCACCGGAATAGACGCAGCGCCAGTGGGGTGCTGTCCGGTTTGGTGTTTGAAAAGCCTTTTGCGGTCGATTTTGACCGAAAATTAGCCAGAAAGCTCCGATTTGTGGGTCTTTAGCGGAAGCGATTTGGATCGATTGAAAACGTACGAGTTTTGGAGCTCGATTTGTGATCATCGGAAGGAGAGGGAAAGGAAAAAAAAAAAACTAAGCTCTCGATACCATGTTAAAAACTATGAAGATGAGAGAAATTGTTCATTTCATTGATATGAACAACAAAGATACAAGATTGGTATCTATTGCAAAGGCGGGTTTATTGTTCCCGTGGTGTTTTTCAAGTGTGCTTACAAAGTCTATTTATAGAGGAGGAAAAGCAATGAGAAAATAAAATAATTAGCCTTCTCCATGTGCGTACACCTCTGTCATCTGGGGTGATGTTCGGCGTGCTCTCGGTGGAGCATCTTACAGCAGCTAAAGTAGCTACTGTGACAAGGCAGCCACTAGTGGTAACGTGGCTGCCCATGTGATCACATGTCTGAACATCATATGCCTTAATTAGTATATGAGATGACTGAATCATGTATATTTGGGTTGTGAATGTACATGAAGAGGACTGTGATCAAAACGAAGAGTGCAGAATTCATGCCGTTCTTCCTGTCGCTGTTTGTGTTCCTGTGCGGCACTTCCTGGTTTGTCTTTGGTCTACTCGGCCATGACCCTTTTGTTGCTGTAAGTTCTTCTCCTTCCATACTGTACATTAAAAGTGTTTCGTGTCTGGCTAATTTCAGTTCCAAATTCAAGTATTTTCTCCCTTAATTTCTGAAATTCCGTCAGTCACGAAACAAGCCCTTCATTATCTGCTTTGATGGGAATGTGTTCTGCTGTTGCAGGTGCCCAATGGCTGTGGATGTGGTCTGGGGGCCGTACAACTCATCATCTACTTCATCTACCGCAACAACAAGGGCGACAACAAGCACGACAACAAGCGCGGCAACAGGCGCGTGGCCGACGAGTCAACTTGTGAAGAATCTTTGGAGATGGGCCTTCCTAAATCTGGCCACCAAGAGAATCAATCCAACGCAAATAGAGTTCAGCGTGGGCACGAGTAGACAAGGGACAAAAGACTCTTCCTATCGTTGGACCACCCCCATCGTTTTCAATAATCCCGTCTTTTTCGTGCTCGAGTATCAAGTTTCGCTTTTATATTGTAGCTTCATTCCAGTAATATAATGAAAACGCCATGTTAGATGGCAGATTGTCCATGAACAGAAAGTAAGAGCAGCTTAGGGAACCGTGTAAAGTCCTTTGGGTGGCATGCTTAAATGCTTTATGTACTGCTTGGATTACAAGTGTATTATTCTGAAACGTCTCTTCTCCTTGTGAAAATGTAGAAAAGCACCTTAAAAGAATATGGTCGGTTGAAGATCACCGTGGGGCACTCTCACGATTCAAAGAACCCTAGGAAGGGACAAAATGCCTCATACATTTCCATCAGCTTGGCCCTTGTAACTTTTCGAGTGGTTGGTAGGGATATCGGATCCCTGTTGGGAACACGCAGAGAGCACAAATTCCCGAAACGTCCATTTCCTTTTGACAAGCGTAGTACTAGAACGGCGTTGGGTTTGTGGTGTAAACTGCCTGAAAGAGAAAGCAAATACTAAATCCGGAAACACTGGTGATGATAGTCGTTATAGATGCAACTGTTGAAGGCAGCCGAGTGCAGCATGTAAAATGGTGAAAAACCGAGATTTTCTCTCAAGTTTAGTCAAAAGAATGATTGCGAAGACAAAATTTGATTTGAATGCTTTGAACTTCGTGGTTTGGTTAAATTTTTGTTTGATTATTCTATGTTCCATCTGTGAATCTTGGTCATGGAAAGGAAGTAAGCACCGGAAGGCTAAAGGCTGTGATGCTTGAGAGTTCCTGAAGCCTGTAACTCTCCCTTTCTCTTTTACTTTTTGTTTTCCGATTCCATCAAATGACTTGTTATTTGACCAAAATCGATACCACGTTGCAGACCGTCATCTTTAAGTGATCTTTAGAACCACGACAACCACAAAAAGTTTCAATGGTTGTTCGGGATACCGTACGTGAGAAGGTAGAAGTTCACCCTCTCGCTTATTGGTTATGTTCGGGACACAATGCATTATATTAGAATTCACAAGATTAACCAACGTTGGGTTTTGAAGAACACCAACAATGAAATTCTGAGTTTAGGATTGCACTTCATTGTGATCTGCCTATTTAAAATCTCTTTCCTTTTTCATAAAAAAGCTTGAGAAAGTAGTAAGGCAATACTAAAACCGTAATTAGGGAATAGAAGGTGAAAAGAAAATTCCTGATAAGTACACCCCAATCATCCGAAAGACATTTTAATAATTGATAACTTCCATCCCATGCACTGCCGTCTTTGTTTTCTTGTCTCTCCTTACCAGCAACCCCGGCCCTTTTTAGTTATTTATTTATTTATTACTTTTTTTTTATTGGTAGAAAGTTGGTTAGACACGACAACAATTTTTTATAAAATAATTGAATCTATCAATATAGAATTTTATATTATAAGAAATTTAATAATGGTTTATCTTTCATCGAAACTTTAATTTAACTTTTTTATATATAAATTTTTTATTTTTTATTTTCTCTTTCTGTCGCGGGTCATTTCAACAAGATGGCCGGCAGATTCCTCCAAGCAATTCAGACCTCTCAGAAATCCGTGTGCCGGGTGTTAGAATGTCATTTCAAGGATGACTTAACAGCGTCAAGGGAAAGTATTTAGTATTTAGTAGCTGATTGAGTTTGACTAAATTGGGATGCCTTGCTCTTGTATCTTTCTACAACCATAGCTGACCAACAGTTGGAGAAGATTATTAGTAAAGTACTTAGTATTAGTAACTAATTCAGTTTGACTAAATTGGGATGCCTTGCTTTTGTATCTTTCTACAGCCGTAGCTAACCAATAGTTGGAGAAGATTATTAATAAATTAGTTAGTATTAGTAGCTAATTTAGTTTGACTAAATTGGGATGCCTTACTTTTGTATCTTTCTACAACCATAATTGACCAACAGTTGAAGAATATTAGTAAAGTATTTAGTATTAGTAGCTAATTGAGTTTTATTAAATTGGGATGCCTTACTTTTGTATCTTTCTACAACCATAGTTGACCAACAGTTGGAGAAGATTATTAGTAATCAGCCATTAATTATTAGTTATCTTTTTCACAAAGATTGACAACCAAGCTTTAATATTGCCTTCTACAAATCATTATAATTTTTCCTTTTTTTTTATTAGATAAATGGGGATATAGGAAGGTTGGGTGTAGAACCTGAACTTTTTAGTTTCAAGTGACACAAAGCTGTCAATTAAGCCACATATTTGCTGACAATCATTATGAACTTAATTTGTATCTTAATTTCACAACATGAATGATTTGTTTCCTCAATAGCCACAATTTAATACTTGCCTACATATTCCTGGCTGAACTTCAACAATATATGGTCGAAATCCTTTCGCACGTCTACGAAAATAGGATGATCGAGAGCCACTCAAAGAGCCTTTCTCATAGGCAATAGAAACTAGGGATTGATTTATTGTATAATTCCAACTGATATATATAACTAAAAAACTTTGGATAGAGAATAAACATGGAGAATCATCCACAAAGCTGAAAAGGTTCACGCTTAGTTGAATTTTGCTTGGTTCAATTGGAAAGAAACTCCAATCAATTAACAATGTTGAGATGAAAAATCTTTTCAGAATAATGGCCACAAAAAAGAGACGGTCAAGAGATGGGAAGAATTCACTAAATGCTTGTATTTATGTTGTAGATCAACTTTATTTTTAACAGGTTTGGAGAGTTCATTATAGGAAGCATGTGAGAGTTTTAGAAGTTGAGAAAACTTTAATTTTTATATTATGATATTGCAGTATTTAACAAAATGTTCAATCACCAATATCTAAAGAACTGGAATAAAAGAATAACCATTATGATTATTTAGTTAGTACCACTAAAAAATTGCATTATATAACTAGCCTTTGAGCCAATTCTATCTCCATTTCTCTATCTTATTAATCTCTTGAGTTTGTTGAAAGTAGCGGCTTTAACCTAGAAATCATTTGATTGGGAAGATCATTTTAAAGGAAATTTTGTTCACTCTGCACTTATTTACGTCTTGATATTGTTTTACTTTGTTAGTTTAGTGGGGCAGGATGGAGATGGGTGATAAAGATTTTCTTTCTCCTCTTAGAGGATAAAAAAGAGTAGGTTTTTCCATTTTTGCTGAAATAGATGGGCATGAAAAAAGCGGCCCCATCCTGTGTTTCCATGTTAGGAGTCTGATTGTGATGGGATTGGGATTAGAATGATACTTTTCAAGATTGATGATTTTTTTTTTTTGGGTTGAAGTTTATAAGAGAAATATGAGTGGACCCATTTTGAATTGATGATCAATTCTCACCCTCCCTAGTTGGTCACAGTAAATCTCAAGTTATTAAATAAACGTTAATTTCTCTGCGAACCTATCTGTTCACCCATATAACACGATCAAAGTTTAACCCATAGGTAAAGCCCATGGCAGCCCTTAAAGATCATCATTACATTGCTCTGGACAGAAAACAACAAAGACTAGGACAGCAACTTTCACGACAGAACTGTTTTATTTATACTTACCATGCACTAGCATATGTCCATTCATAAGCTGCATGGAGAGGAACTGAAGAGGCAGCTACTTCCCACCCTTGGCCTCCAGCGTCATCCCTGGGGCTCTCAGGGTCTGGGGTATGCCATCTTTCTCCGGCTGCTCTTCCTCCGGCTGCGCCTATTGCCAAAGAAAATTTTGTTTAGATCATCTCATACAGCGAAATGGAAACCTAAAGGATCGCGAAAATCTGACCATATGTTCAACGCTTAGCTTATTTAACTGATTGCATGAACGATTATCACGATAATTGACTTTCAATGTGAGAACCCATGTTAGACTTGACATAAAATGGCTTATTTCTTTACCACAGTGACAGTCACGGAGGGTGGCTTGTCTGTGTCAAAGGAAGCCATCTCTGCAGCTGCCTGTAAATGATTATCATCGAACAAAAGCACCATCAAGTCCATGATACAAACCAAACAAGAACGTTTTAAGAGAGAAAAATGAAGCAAAAAGCGTAATGAAGAGAGAAAACTTGTTCGAAGTACCCGAGTCTCGTCCAACTGCTTCTTGGTCAGGGTTTTTGGCTCACCCTCCACAGCCTCCACAGGAGGACTCAGGTTGATCTTCATCGATGGCTGCCTTTGCATTATTTTCTTTCCTGGCTTAGAAGAGAAAAGACAGTTCTTGTGTGTGAGGAAGGGAGCCCCAGGGCCGCTATAAATAATAGTTGGGAAGATGAAGAGTGAGCAGGGACAGTAATGGCGTGAGGGTTCCATGCAAGAACGTGGCAGCCGTGGCCCTTGTGCAGAGACATCGATAGACACATTTGGCAAACTCTCATTGTCTTAAACGCAACCGTCGTTACAGCTTCTATATCTACTTAATTTCAGTGCTCATTTATCCTTTGCAGCTTTCAACGATTACCTTTTATCATTTTACGAAATATATTACTTATTCGTTTGTCTGAACAAAAAGGTTAACTGTAGGTGGACACTGATGAGATGCGTGAGAACCCTGAAGGAGTTACCAAAGCTGTAACGGCTAGCGCAACTCACGTTCTTCATGCGTAGGGTTTTTGGCATCCATCACCTTTACAGAACTGAGAAGCTATCGGTTGCTGATATGCAACTTGAATGGCACTAGCCATCACCTTGAGGGAAAGACTAACAGTTATTAGAGCCAGAAGACACAGCACAAGAACAACTGGATAAAAAACACTATGTTAATTAGCAATTTAAGTTTTATGAAACACCGAGTAGTCTTAGAGGGACCTACACAGACTAAATGAATTTCATCAACTGTATTATAGAATTTCTGAATTTAGCGATTGAAGTATGTCTTTAGTTTGTAGTAGTAGTAGTGTCAGTGCACCCTATAAAAACAAGGAAGCCCATATAAAATGTGAAATGCCATGGATGATCAATGTGTTTTCTCATATGTTGATAATATGATCACAATTACAAACAATAAATAGTAGAATCAATTCTTTTCAAACATCAATGTTTATTAAAGTAATAAGGTCGACATTTGTCGTATATTATTGATAACGAACTATAACAAGAAAAATTGTTTATTAGACATAACAAAGGAAGTTTTGTCGTATATTGTCCATAACAAACTTTGACCATAAAAATAAAAGAGAGTTTGTTAAATATGAAATTCATTCATTAATGATATATGTAAATTTTTAAATTTAATACAAGAAGTATCAATACCAATTATAATCACTACAAATAAACATCATACACCAAACTATTGAGAATATGATCACAATACATAGCTTTCATCTTTCAGTTAAATAATATTTATAATGAATAATTATTAAAATCAATTCTTACGAACATCAATCTTTGTTAAAGTGATAACATCAACCTTTGTCCTATACTATTGAAAATGAACTTCGTGTTACAAAACTAAACAAGAAGAATTGTTCATAAGATGTTAATGAAGTCTTTACATATACTGATAATTATTAGAATCAATTCTTACAAACATCAATCTTTATTAAATTAACAAAGTCAACATTTGTCAAATGTTATGAAAATATACAAGACAAATTCTTCATTAGATGTAAGGTAGTGTAGTTGTGCATGGTCAATAAGAAATTTTTACCATAAAGAGTAACAGTGAGTTCACCAAATGTTAAAATTCGTTTATTAATGACATATAACTAATTTAATCACTAGATGTAAACGTCATACACCAAACAATTAATGATATGATCACAATACATTGTTCATTGAAGCAATAACATCAACCTTTATCATATATTGTTAATAACAATCTTTTGCCATAAAAATATACAAAAACAATTACTCACTTGATGTTAACATAGTTTTTGTCCATATATTGTCGATAACAAATTTTGACTATAAAGTAAAGGTGAGTTCATTAAATCTCAAAATTCATTCATTAACGATATACAACAAATTTTATATTTAACTAACAATTAATATTAATACCAATGATAATCACTACATGCAAACATCATCCACCAAACTATTAATAGTATGATACAAATATACAACATTCATCTTCTAGTTAAATAAAATTTATAATGGATAATTATTGCAATCAATTCTAACAAACATCAATCTTTATTAAAGAAATAACATCAAACTTTGTTGTTTGTTGCTAATAACAAACTTCTAATATAGAACTATACAAGAAAAATTGTTCATTAGATGTTAGGAAAGTTTTAAAAGTTGTATATTCTTAATAATGAATTTTGACTATAAAAGTAAAAGTAAGTTCATTAAACATTGAATTGATTCATTAATGATATATGACAAATTTTATATTTAATAAAAAATTATATTGGAGGATGGAATGAAGAACTGCAATGGATGATTAGAGCAACTAAAGGAAAGGATTTGGCTGCAAAGCTTCTTAAAATATCCTTTTTAGCTTGTATTATTGCATATGGACAGAACGAAATAGAAAACGATTTCAACATAGAATAGTCGACATTCCTATCCTCTTGGCTAAAGTACAGAAAACTATACGAGGGAGAGCTTCTTTGTTTAAAAATGTAAAATTCTCACCGGGAAATGTCATTTTGAGTGAAATTTGGAGGCTTCCAACCTCTATATTTTCATAGTTGTTGAAAATTGTAATGTTGGGGTATCATGCCCATCTGCTTTTGTACACTACTTTATATTAATGCAAACTTACATTTCAACCAAAAAAAAAAATTATAATCACTACATACAAAAATCATACACCAAACTAGTGAGAATATGATCACAATGTATAGCATTCATCTTCCAATTAAACAACATTTATAATGGATAATTATTGGAACTAGTTCTTACAAATATCAATCTTAACTAAAGCAATTACGTCAACCTTTGTCGTTTATTGATGGTAACAAACTTTTGTTATAGAACTAATACAAGAAACTTTTTCCGTTAGATGTTAAGAAAGTTTTGCCATATATAGTCTGTAACAAACTTTAACTATAAACGTAAAAGTGAGTTCATTAAATGTTAATTAATTCATTGACAAAATATGACAAATTTATATTTTATGAACAATTATTATCAATAAAAACTATAATCACTATTTACAAACAACATACACCAAACTATTGAGAATATGATCACAATCCATATTATTCATCTTCTAGTTAAACAACATTTATAATGCATAATTATTGGAACCAATTCTTACAAATATTAGTTCTAATTAAAGCAATTACATCAAACTCTATCGTTTATGGTTGGTAACGAACTTTTGTTATAGAATTGTACAAGAAACTTTTTTCGTTAGATGTTAAAGAAGTTTTGTCGTATATTGTCTATAATGAACTTTAACTATAAAATTAAAAAAGAGTTCCTTAAATGTTAAAATTCATTCATTAACAAAATATGACAAATTTTATATTTTATGAACAATTATTATCAATAAAAACTATAAACACCACAAACATCATACGCCAAACTATTGAAAATATGATCACAATGCATAGCATTCATCTTCTAGTTAAACAACATTTATAATGCATAATTATTGGAACCAATTCTTACAAATATTAGTTCTAATTAAAGCAATAACATCAAACTTTTTCGTTTATGGTTGGTAACAAACTTTTGTTATAGAACTATACAAGAAAGGTTTTTTGTTAGATGTTAAAGAAGTTTTGTCATATATTGTCTATAATGAACTTTAACTATAAAATTAAAAGCGAGTTCATTAAATGTTAAAATTTATTCATTAACAAAATATGACAAATTTTATATTTTATGAACAATTATTATCAATAAAAACTATAATCACTATATACAAACATCATACACCAAACTATTGAGAATAAGATCACAATGCATAGTGTTCATCTTCTAGTTAAACAACATTTATAATGGATAATTATTGAAACCAATTCTTACAAATATTAGTTCTAATTAAATCAATTACGTCAAACTTTGTCGTTAATGGTTGGTAACGAACTTTTGTTATAGAACTATGCAATAAACTTTTTTCGTTACATGTTAAAGAAGTTTTGTCGTAAATTGTTTATAATGAACATTAACTATAAAAGTTAAAAATCAGTTCGTTAAATGTTAAAATTTATTCATTGACAAAATATGACAAATTTTATATTTTATTAACAATTATTATCAATAAAAACTATAATCACCATATACAAACATCATACACCAAACTATTGAGAATATAATCACGCATAGCATTCATCTTCTAGTTAAACAATATTATTGGAACCAATTCTTACAAATATCAGTTCTAATTAAAGAAATTATGTCAAAATTTGTCATTTATGGTTGGTAACAAACTTTTGTTGTAGAACTATACGAGAAACGTTTTTCGTTAGCTGCTAAAGAAGTTTTGTCATATATTGTCTATAATGAAATTTAACTAGAAAAGTAAAAGTGAGTTCATTAAAATTCATTCATTAACAAAATATGACAAATTTTATATTTTATGAAAAATTATTATCAATAAAAATTATAATCACTATATACAAACAACATACACCAAACTATTGAGAATAAGATCACAATACATAGCATTCATCTTCTAGTAAAACAACATTTATAATGGATAATTATTGGAACCAATTCTTACAAATATTAGTTCTAATTAAATAAATTAAATTTTTTGTTTATGGTTGGTAACGAACTTTTATTATAAAACTATACAAGAAACTTTTTTCCTTAGATGTTAAAGAAGTTTTGTCGTATATTGTCTGTAACAAAATTTAACTATAAAAGTAAAAGTGAGTTCATTAATGTTAAAATTCATTATGAACAAAATATGACAAATTTTATATTTTATGAACAATTATTATCAATAAAAACTATAATCACTATATACAAACATCATACACCAAACTATTAAGAATATGATCACAATGCATAGCATTCATCTTCTAGTTAAACAACATTTATAATGGATAATTATTGGAACCAATTCTTACAAATATTAGTTCTAATTAAAGTAACTACATCAAACTTTGTCATTTATGGTTGGTAACAAACTTTTGTTATAGAACTATACAAGAAACGTTTTTCGTTAAATGTTTGTTGTATATTATCTATAATGAACTTTAACAATAAAATTAAAAGTGAGTGCGTTAAATGTTAAAATTTATTCATTAACAAAATATGACAAATTTTATATTTTATGAACAATTATTATCAATAAAAACTATAATCACCATATACAAACATCATACACCAAACTATTGAGAATATGATCACAATTCATGGCATTCATCTTCTAGTAAAACAACATTTATAACGGATAATTATTGGAACCAACTTTACAAATATCAGTTCTAATTAAAGAAATCACGTCAAACTTTGTCGTGTATGGTTAGTAATGAACTTTTGTTATAGAACTATACAATAAATGTTTTTCGTTAAATGTTAAAGAAGTTTTGTCATATATTGTCTATAACAAACTTTAACTATAAAAGTAAAAGTAAGTTCATTAAATGTTAAAATTCATTCATAAACAAAATATGACAAATTTTATATTTTATGAACAATTATTATCAATAAAAACTATAATCACCATATACAAACATTATACGCCAAACTATTGAGAATATGATCACAATGCATAGCATTCATCTTCTAGTTAAACAACATTTATAATGCATAAGTATTGGAACCAATTCTTACAAATATTAGTCCTAATTAAAGCAATTACGTCAAACTTTGTTGTTTATGGTTGGTAATGAACTTTGTTATAGAACTGTACAAGAAACTTTTTTCATTAGATGTTAAAGAAGTTTTGTAGTATATTGTCTATAATGAACTTTAACTATAAAATTAAAAGAGAGTTCCTTAAATGTTAAAATTCATTCATTAACAAAATATGACAAATTTTATATTTTATGAACAATTATTATCAATAAAAACTATAATCACTATATACAAACATCAGGCACCAAACTATTGAGAATATAATCACAATGCATAGAATTCATCTTCCAATTAAACAACATTTATAATGGATAATTATTCAAACCAATTCTTATGAATATCAGTTCTAATTAAAGCAATTATGTCAACCTTTGTCATTTATTGCTGGTAACAAACTTTTGTTATAGAAAAATACAAAAGAAAGTTTTGTTGTATATTGTTGATAATGAACTTTAATTATAATTGGAAAAGTGAGTTCATTAAATGTTAAAATTCTTTCATTAATGAAACATGAGGAATTTTATATTTTATTAACAATTATTATCAATACAAACTATAATCATTAACAATTATTATTAATACAAACTATAATCATTAAAAATTATTATCAACACAAACTATAATCATTAACAATTATTATCAATACAAACTATAATCATTTAACAATTATTATCAACACAAACTATAATCATTACATATAAGCATCATACACCAAACTTTTAAGAGTATGATCATAGTGCACAACATTCATCTTCCAATTAAATAAAATTTATAATTTATAATTATTAAAACTTATTCTCTCTTTATTAAAGCAATATCATCAACCTTTGCCATTTATTCTTCATAACAAACTTTTGTTATAAAACTATACAAGAAAAATTGTTCATTAGGAATAGGACAACGAATGGGAGATGTTGCATCCAGTGGTCATATGTTAAGCTTTGTCTGAAAGAGTTTATGCCAGTACCCATCCCCATCCCCATCATCCCATCGTCCCAATCCCACCCCAGATCCACCCCCGTCTCGCCATCACCTAAGATCCCATCAACATTTTCTGGTTTCGTTTCATCGGGAGGTAGATCAGTGGCTACGGGTGTGGCCGGCGACGAGAGGCAGAGTTGGTCGTCGGCAGGAGGTAGATCTGGTCGTCGGTGGGAGGCAGAGCTTGTCGTCGGAGGGAGGCAAAGGTGGTCGGCGGGATCCTAATGGCTGACTGTCGAATTCCCTAGGCTCGGAGGTAAGTTTGAAAAAAAAAACTCTTTTTTTAATTGGAATAGACTCTGTTGTAGTGAGTGTTGGTAGGGAATTTTTTGTTTCTGTGTGTGTGTGTGTGTTTTTTTTTTTTTTTTTTTTTATTTTATTTTAGATTTGCAATTTGGAAGTAGAAGAAGGTGTAGTGAGTGTTAGGTTAGAATTTTGTTGTGGTGTGCTGTTTCTTGGATGTTTTGAATTATTGTTTGCTTAGTTAAGATATTTGTTTTTGGATTGGTAAGAGAAGAATATATCTACCAAAAGCCATGTTCTATTAAGTTAAGTTAAAGGGATTGAAGAGTGAATTCTAAGTAGATCGTCGGTAGAAGAAGGCAGAATCTATCAGGTCAGTATACCGAATAGATCATGACATTTGGTACATGTTACCAAAATCCTGCCTATCAAATTAGTTAATTACTAAGTTAGTAACTGCTGATGGTCAAGGTGTTCTAGAGGATAGACCTAGGTAGTGCAGAGTTTGAGAAAAAAGAGAAAAGAAAAATAAGGAAACTTGAAGATTGTTGGAAATCTTTAAGAGAAAATAATGATACAGAAGTTAAAATAATGAAATCTGGACGAACAACCCTTGCAAATAGGAACATGGCTAAAGGAAGTATGACCAAGGATAATGTAGCTCAACAAGACAAGGTGAGAATTGAAAAAGAAATCCAAGAAAGTTCATTCCAAGGGCCTCCAAGAAATAAGGAGAAAAAGGAGAGGCTAGAAGAGACAAACAACATTATCTTTAAGGAAAGCTTCGAACATAAAGGAAAGCATGAATCTTGGAGTAAGGCTGTAATAGGAAGATTAGCACAAAGTGCTCATATGAAATACCAGCCACCGATATTAAATGATGGGAAAATTAGAGTTGCTCCTCCTAAGGAAGTTATTGAATAAGGTAGTAAATTCTATGAAAATTGTGTTGTGGGTTTCTTTTTGGAATCAAAATTACTATTTTCTGTAGTAAAAGGAATTGTAGAGAAGCAATGGGGAAAACAAAGTTTAGTAGATATTTTTGCAACTGATAGTGGCTTTTTCTTCTTTAGATGTTCTGATAAACAAAAGATGGAGGAAGTATTAGAAGCTGGAGTATGTGATGTGGTAGGAAAACCAATGTTTCTGCAAAAATGGCATAATACTATTAGATTGCATAAAGAAAAAATCACTTCAATACCAATTTGGATAAAGTTGCATAATGTCCCACATGCTCTATGGGATGAGATTGGTATGAGCTATGTAGCTAGTGCTATTGGAAAGCCACTATACATGGATAAAGCTACTAAACATAGACAAAGGATATCATATGCAAAAGTATGTGTTGAAATAAATACAAAGTGTTCTCTACCAACTTCATTTGAAATTGACATGGGAAATGGTGCTATTTTTGAGGTAGGAGTTGAGTATTGTTGGTTACCTGAAATATGCAAGAAATGTGATTGTTTTGGACATAAGAAATGTGTTGCAAAGAAAAAAGAGATATGGGTTCCAGTGCAAAAGCCATTAAATCAAACAGAGAACTATGATGAAGGACGTGAGGATAAAGAACATTTGGATAATGGTAATGAAGATCAAGTTCATGAGGACCAAGAACATAAGGATATAAGAGATAAGATTGCAAATTCAATAACACATGAAGTTGAATCCACCACAAGTCCAAAGGCCAAATTAGAACAAAGCAATAAAGCAAGTGTGAATGGAAAAGGAGCCCTAAAAGGAATACATGTGAGGAGGATAACACCAGTAATAAGTTTAGTGTGTTGATAAATAATCATCAGGAACCAAATGAAGTAAGATGCAATGATATTATAGGTTTTGAAGGTGTTGAAGGAGAAAACACTATACCCCTAGACAAATGATCATATTCTCATGGAATGTTAGGGGCATGAATAAAAACCCTAAACAAAAGGAGGATCAACAATGCTAAAGCTGCCATTGTTATTTTATTATAACACAAAATAAAAGAAAATAAAGCACAATGGGTGATAGATTCTCTTTTCCCCAATGGGGTTTTGTCCACAATTACAGAGATAATGAAAATGGAAGGATTTGGATTGTATGGAAAAAGCCATAGCTCAACATCACAGTACTTAGTAGTTCTAAACAGGTAGTGAATTGTAAAGTGGAAGATGGGCATGAAGTATGGTACTTATCTGCCATCTATGCAGCAAATGCAGCAAATGAACGGAATGATCTTTGGAGTAACCTCACACAATGCTATAACAGTTATGGAAATGATACTCAATGGCTACTAGTATGAGATTTTAATACAGTGAGGAATCTAAATGAAAGGGTCAGTATAGCTAGCAGATGAATAGAAGGAATAGAAGATTTCAACAAGTTCATAAGTGATGCAGAACTTATAGAACCAAACTTTGTAGGACCTCTTCTATCATGGACGAACAAAGGTAAAGAAATAGGGTTCAAATGCAGTAAATTGGATAGATGTTTGGTAAACCCTAAATGGTTGCAAAGTAATGTGGATTTCTCCATTGAAATTAGTACTCCTGGATTGTCAGACCACAGTCCTTGCATTATCAAGGTGGGCAATAATAGACCAAGACAGAAAAAGGCATTTAGATTTTTCAACTTTTGGCAAGACAACCCCCAATTTATGAAAATAGTGAAGAATATTTGGCAACAAAGGGTTGAGGGCACTATAATGTATAGAATAATGATAAAGTTAAAGGAAATGAACAAAAAGTTGAAAAAGCTAAATAGAGAGGAATTTGGAGAATTACCAAGGAAAATAGAGATAACAATGAAGCAGCTACAAATAGCACAAGGAAAGCTTTTTGATGACCCGTCAAATACCCAATTACGCAATGAAGAAAATGAGTGGTTAGAAAAGTTGCTAATACATAGCAAGCATAAAGAAATACTTCTGAAGCAAAAATCAAGGAATACTTGGCTGAAAGAGGGAGATTGTAACAGTAAAGTCTTTTTTAGAAGCATGATGAAGAGGAGAGCAAAAAAACACATTGTCAAGCTGGAAATAGATGATGGGCAACTTACTGAAGATCCTGAAATGATAAAAAAACAAAATTCTAAGTTACTATCAAAACTTGCTAGGGAGGGCAAACCAACTTTAACCATCAGAAACAAAATTAAGAGAGTTATTTCCCACAGAAATTCCAGAAGAGACAAAGAGAAGCCTTATAGCAGATGTTCAAAAGAAGATATACAAAAGGTCCTTAATACTATTGGTGATTACAAAGCTCCAGGTCCTGATGGATATAATAGCTTCTTCTTTAAGAAAGCTTGGAGTATTATAGGGAGTGATATAGAAGATGCAGTTATAGATTTCTTTCAAAAGAGATAGCTACTGCGAAGCATAAATTCAATGGTAATCTCCCTTATCCTTAAGAAAATTAATGTCACTAATATAAAAGATTTTAGACCAATCTCCTGTTGCAATGTGTTGTACAAGATCATATCTAAAATTGTAGCATGAAGATTAAGTACAGCTTTGCCTCATTTCATACATCCTTGTCAGACAACTTTTATGCTAGGAAGGAACATTAAAGAAAATATTTTGTTATGTCAAGAGTTAATGCACAATTATCACAAAGGTATTCATGGGAAAAGGGTGGCAATTAAGGTTGATATTATGAAAGCCTATGATTCAATAGACTGGAATGCAATCCTAAATACTCTGAAAGTTTTGAAGTTCCCAGACAAATTTAGATTGTTGATTGAAAGCTGCATCACTACTGTTGGATATTCTGTGAACATCAATGGCTCTAATACAAGTTTTTTTAAGGGGGTAAAGGGACTTAGATAAGGACACCCTCTCCCTCCCTTTCTCTTTGTTATTGTGATGGAGATTCTTAACAGAATTATACAAAAAAAAAATATCTTCTAGAAGGTTTAAATTTCATTGGAAATGCTCTAAAGAGAAGATCACTCATCTATGCTTTGCTGATGATCTCTTTCTGTTTGCTCATAGAGATATTGAGTCTATATTGTGTCTACTAGATGCTATGCAAGAGTTTGACGATATAACATGTCTGAAGATGCATCCAAGAAAGTGTCAAATTTTCTTTTCAGGCTTGTCTGAACAGGAAAAGGCTCTAATACTTGATCATATTCCTATCCAAGAAAGCCAACCTCCCATAAAATACTTAGGAGTTCCATTGATTACTAAAAGACTCTCCAACCTAGATTGTACTATCCTGACAGAAAAGATATTGAGGAGAATTGAAGGATGGGAGTCTAAGCATATTAGTTATGGGGGGAGATTCCAGCTAGCAAAAAGTGTTATGTTCTCATTGCAAATATATTGGATGCAAATTTTTCTATTGCCAAAACTGACTATTTATGAAATTGAAAAAAGGATTAGAACTTTCCTTTGGGCAGGTAAATCTAATGGACGATGTGTAGCGAAAGTGGCATGGAAAGAAGTTTGTTAGCCTAAAATTTCTAGAGGACTGGATTTGATAGACATTCATACTTGGAATAAGGCAGCAATTGGAAAACTCTTATGGTCTCTTGTGCACCCCAACACAAACTCTTTATGGGTTAAATTGATGATAACAGAAAATTTGAAGGAAATGAATGTATTAGAAGTTGAGATGAAAGGATCACTAACTTAAAGTTTTAGGAATATTTTATAAGTAAGAAGTGAACTCACACAACTAGTGACGGACTCAAAATACAATATTGCCAAAAGTTATGTAGCACTAAGAGAGAACATAGAAGATACTGAATGGACAACACTTGTCTGGAAAGAAGGAGTACCAAAGCATAATTTTATCTGCTGGATCACTTTAAAAGACAAACTATCCACAACATATCGGGTGGCTAAATGGAATAGTTCAGTGGATCTACAATGCAACCTCTGTCAACAAAACCTTCTTTTTGTTGTAAATAACCATATAAGAAATTGCGCCAAATGAATATTGAGGTTGAATTGTATGATTTGATATGGTCAGAATGAATCAGCAAACATAACTTCATTGGTTGGCTCATATGTATGAACAAACTTCCTACAACAGAAGTGATTTCTCAATGGCTCCCCTTAATTGATTTATATTGTAATTTCTGTAGCTCTAAATATGAAAGTAAGTCATACTTATTTTTTTAGTGTACTTGGACTAATCAGATTTGGAGAAGTATTTAAGCATAACAAGGCATTCGTAAGAACATCAACGATTAGAATTCTAAACTACAATGGATGGTTAAAGCTACTAAGAGAAAAGATTTTGCTGCAAAGCTTCTTAAACTTTCTTTTTTAGCATGTCTTTATTGTATATGATTTAAACGTAATCATAGACATTTTTAAAATAAAATTGTTGATATACCAATTTTGTTAACTAGAATCAAAAAAGTAGTTTGTGAAAGAACATCTCTATTTAGAAATATTAAATTCTCTTTGGCGAATATTTTATTGTGTCATAGTTTGAAAATTCTAAATTTTATTTTCTCTTAAATGAATTATAATGTTAGGGTATACTCCTAGGCTTTTGTATTATATTATTTTTTGATGAATAAACTCATATATTCATAAATAAATAAATAAACTATTGTTAAATATTATGGTAATTGAATAATTATAGAAAGGTAAGTCGAATAAAGAGTAAAAAAGAAATAACTACTCTATGAGAATAATTAATGTGATAGAAATGAAAACATTTTTTAATTAGACCATGGTCTTGAAAATGAAAAATTTAAACAAATGTAATTATCCTCAAACAAAAAACTACTAATATATTCTATGAAATGTCAATGTTGACATAATAAGAAATTGGCCAAGGTCATTTAGATTCAATGAAGTTTCTATCTTGGGAGTACAATCATACAACTAAAATGTCTATCGCAAACTTCCTACTCTTTTAACTTAAAATAGAAGTGTCGATTGTCCAGCGTACTGTGGCAGCAACCATAGGTGTATAAGGAAAAGGAAATAAACACCTCTCCCATTTGCCATTATCCACTGGCGCTTTATGTGGTAGCTACGCGTGCGCCAAGGTCCCCGACGGTGCACGTGAGCCATTCATGCTGCTGGCAGCCTCAGCCACTGCCAGCCCTTTGGGTCTCGGTTTGCCTCGGCCTTTGCCACATCAATGGACACCTCTCAAGTTTCAAATAAATGCGTATGAAGTAGGTACAACCTCGCTAAGACAAAACGTCAAAAGCTTAATTAATGTTTAGAAGCAGGCTAGAGACAATCCAGTATCTCAAATTTTACGGGAAAGATATCTTGGTAGGCTTTAATGGAAATCAGGCCCAAAACTCGTTGGGGCCTGAAACGGTAATATTCCTACCTGTTGTTTGATGTCAGAACACCTGTAAAGGAATTGGGTGGCAGAAACTGGTGCAGCTTTCCTGCTTAAAAAAGTGGTTCTGGAAAAGTTTGAGGATTGCAGGCAAGATTTTGAAAAATTAGTTACAAATTTTCTGAAAGCTAACCTGTTGTCGCTTCCCCAATCTACCATGAAGCAACTTACCTGTTTTTGCCAAACAACTCAACTGTTGTACTTGGGACATTTCTCCGCATGAAAAACAAGGATGATGAATGTTTCGCCAAATGGGCCCCTGTTTTCTCTTTGTTTCTGGGCCCTCGTTTCAATTCTTACAAATATGAATTGGACGGACGACCAACTTCGAAAATCAGCGAGAGTGAGTGATGATACGAGTTCCCATCCAAATCTCTCCCAAGTCTTACAAAGTTCCAACCCACCAAATAATGTCAATTTCTGCTTAGTTTTGGGTGGAGGATAAGCTTGGATCAATGTCAAAACGTTGAAACAGTAGGACGATAGATATGCCACACCACGACAACAGATTTGGCTCAAATCCCAGAATCAAAAGAGCAGTGATAAAGAGACAAATGTTTGAGGTCAAACGATAGAAAGGATACTCACTGGGAATCTAAGCGGATCCAGAAGACATAGATTGACTGTTATCGATGTGTCCTCGGTAAACTTGAATGTCATTATGATTGTAGGTTCTAGTTGGAGCGATGGTTATAAAAACATTGATAGAGAATAAAGATACACCAATAATACAACAAGTGTGAGTTATGCTGTGTCTCAAACACGTAAGAGTTTCAGATTCATTTGTCCAAATAAAAATCGAAATCACACATATTCTCTCTATATTATTGTTATAAGTTACATACGATTAGACCAGCAAATCATACTTAATTGGCATGTACATTAAAGGAATGCCAATTAAAGAAGGCTCTATCATAAAAATATATGAATTATACATCTGACTTTTCATACATGATCTTAATCCACTAGCAAAAAAGATGGTCCAAGATGCAATATCCCATTACATTAATAAAAAGAATACCAATTAAAGGAGCTTTTAGGGCAAAGACCAATAAGCTCTACATCTTTCTATTAACCTTGCAATTTGTTTTCATATTTTTATAGATGACCATATAGGTTGGTTCATGTTAATCTATTCCTTATTTTTCTCTTTTCACTAGTTATTAGAACACAACTAACTATCTATAAATTAAATACCAAATTTATTAATGTTTCCCCTTCAAATATGTTTGGTAGGATCTTTCAAATTTATTATTAGTAGTTTTATCGATGTAATATATTTGATTAAGTTGTTTCCTAGACATAGTCCAAATGTTAAAGAAGGCGTAGGAGATTTTGCAAAATAAGCATTTTTAGTTTAAATCTCCTCAATTATGTTTCTATTAAACTTAGCTTTGCTTTAGAGTATGTTGCTATTTCTCATATTAAACAATCAAAAAAAGTTTGGTTGAAATTCAAAAACACAAAAAAAAAAAAAAATGTATTAGATTAAGATGAATGTTTCATATTAAGCAATCAAACAAAGTTTAGTTGGAATTCTAAGACACACAAAAAAAAAATATTAGATTAAGATAATGTTTTCGACTTGGTAAACAGTCAACTTCCCCCAAAAATTTTATTTTATTTCTATTTGAGAAAAGACGTACCAATTATGATACAAGATATAAAAAGCAACCTCTGCGTTTTCTTCCTTTAGAACATCAACGGATGTTCTCTCTCCTATGATCAGAAAGCAAAAGTCACAAGGGAACACCTTGTCTCCTGATAGATTAGATCACTGTCTTTGCAGGATCTTCAGTCTTTTGGATTAGCATCATCAAAAACCACCACGAAAAGAAAAATCTTATTGCGTAAAATACTAGTTTTATTCGAAGAAAAATAATAAAAATTTGACCCTTAACATATCCTTGCAGGCACTACATCACCCGGGCACCATATCTTAGACCCTTTAGACCCCTTTGTTACCTCGACGGCTGACCCTCTGGAAGCCCCGGAAGAGGAAGAGAAAAAATAATAAATAATAAAAAAGTTAAAGAAATAAAACTGGGATAAAGTCATAAGTTAAAGACTTTATAATTCTGTGGAATGCTTCCACCGTACACTTGTGTGTCCCAGCCCACAGAAATTGGCAGCAATCCACGTGCCACCGTCCAACGGCATACAAACAGAGAATACCGTTTAAGGCGGTCATTTAGAGTGCAGGGAACCGGACCTCAAAATCAATTTATGGAAATGTTTGATATTAGAGTGAGAAAGAGAATCTCCTTTTGAAGCACTTAAGGTCGGGGTCCAACTGTCAGCTAATAACTTGATAGTATTAGGTTTAAACGGCCGTTATCCCTGTTACGTCTCTCTCGTCGACATAACGGTGCCTTTCCGTCCATCCACGTAGCACGTGAGTCTATTCCACGCACGCATGCATCCGTGCGTACGTTACTCATCCCCCGCATGTCATGTCCCACCATGTCATGCATGTATGCATGTGAATGACTTTGACAGGGGGCATGAGGACATGATGTTTTATGTTTCCTTCTAGGTTTAGGGTTTCTTGTAGTCCAGCTTTATGCATCGCCACTAGCGTCAAATTTAGAAAAGTCATGTGAGATTACGCTTCTACCCTCGATCGCGGGATGTCGGGCTCAGTGGCTTATTTACAAATGGCAGGCCGTGGATGGCCCGGAAGGATCAAACAGTAGCCAATACTGGAAATCGAAGGAATCGGATCCTCCGGGGAGCATTGAATCATGTACGCGTGGGGCATGCAAGTGGGCTAGGCTGATCAGCTCGGGCGACGAAGTTCTCTTAACTTTTTCCCTTTCCATTTATCTTGCATAAGGAATAAACAAGATTATATCACTAAAATAATAAGGAATGTAGAAGACGATTGGGGAACTCAGAAAAGGCTTCGTAAAGGAAAATAATTATAGCCCAATAAAAAGAATAAAAAAGAATCTGGGAATAAACCAGAATAAACGCCCTAATCTAATGGTTCCCTGGCATGTAGGTCTGTTAAAACTCCTATTGTATAATAAAAAATTACCTAAAGTCATGAAAGGGGAGCTCGTAGTTTCCACAGGGAAAGAGGGAATCCTTCCTGTAGAAAGGTGGAGGAGAAGGAAGGGAAATGGGAAATGAATGGCGGAGCGTGGATAAGGCTTAAAACCTAAATATGATAAGTTAATGCACAGCATTTAGATGCATTAATAATTATTAAACTCCTATAAATATTTTACCCTCTATATATTATGATGATAAAAGAATTAAAGACTCACGGTATATAAGTTGTGTGTTTTAAAGGGAGTTATCGAAACATCTCTTAACAATATGATTGACATCCTTAATACCTCTACAAGATTTTAATATAAAAGTCTTTCCAATATAATAATTTCTTTGATAAAATTATGTTTGAGAATTGTGAGGAAGGTGGTATGAATTTTTTTTTTAAATTTTATTTCTTTGCTTGATTTTTTCATGTGCCTATCATGTACAATTTGTAGAGAAATACAAGGTTATAGAGTTGGAAAAGGTTGTCTTACAATCTGTTAGAGGTATTTTCATTTTCGAAATCCTATTGCTGTCAGTTGGGTTTTCTTTGTTCGGCATTATATGATTGTTAGTATACATGTTTTCGTATTCTTGGTTGTCTTCGGATGAAGGCCTGCTTGGTATTTTTCTTTGGTTTGGTTGGTAGATGGGGACCTGAAACTTGAGGTTGGGAGTGATGACGTGGCACGCCTGCTAACGTGGCAAGTCTTGACCTTTCTAACAGTTGCAGTAAATTCTTAGACGTAGCATAAGGGCAATACTCATACCAAACTTCTGGCATAATTGTTATAGATAAGTAATATAAATGGTGGTAGAATGTACTTTTGAAATCTTCTGAAAAATGGCTTGAACAAGATCTTGGAAAATCATGAATGAAGCTTTATTATATCATAAAAAATCTTAGTAAAGGGTTGTCAAAGTTTAACTTATCTCATATAATTATAAGAATATTCAATATAACAAATAAATAACATGGGATATTCGTGGTTGTTTTGCAAAATAAGGTTGTGCTTTTTAGCTACTTCTCTTTCACTTATGTTCTCCCCTTTTCATCTAAAAGGATGTTTTGTTGTATTTAGTGAAATATAGGTTTTATCATTGTTTTAATTGAGTTCATTGCCTTACTTTGTTATGCTGGTCCTTGTGCATGCTAATATATAAATGATATCGTAGAAATTGGGTTTTTAAATGAACACAACGATTCTGTAAATATTATAAGTATTTTTTATCAATCGTAATTAGAAATGTAAATCAATAAATCAACCTCTTACAAAAGTATTTATGCTTTATTTTAGGAATTACCCCTATATGTAGAGGGCTTGGAATACAAATTAAATATAAAAAATAAAAAATCTAAGAAGGTAAATAAGTTAAACACAATACAATCAATAAAACCTAGAAAGGTAAGTAATCCAAACAACTAGGTAAACTAAATGCAATACAATACATAAATATAAATAAACGCAATGTCAATTTATAACGTTTCTATTAACAACTTTCTACTGTGACCATAAGTCACTAATCTTAACATACATCTTACAAGATGACTTGTTTGTAGCAACATAAATTTGTTGTTAGCTGAGTTTTTGCTATAGTAAGTTAAGCTTAAGCTACAATCCTACAAATTAAATATAACCAAGTTAGCAAGGGATATTCATGGTTTCATGTTTCAAGCAAGACTTCAAATTAGAATCATCATAAACTAATTTTTGAATCCAAGACTTCAAAGTGGTTTGACTGGAGCTGAGTCCAAAGTCTTGATTGGCTGGCCTGTGTTTCGTAGATGAGTTGGGATCCGGTGGGATCTGTCCTGCGCATTACCTGTACTTCTGAAGGAACAAACCATTTCATTATTCACTTCAATTATTTTATCACTTGTTTCACCTGTCTGGTCCATAGGGGTATTGTTGTCAACCTCAGGGTCAGCCGAAGATATTGTTATTGTGACAGGTCGATAGGGGTATTGTTGTCAACCCGGAGGTCAGCAGAAGATATTGTAATTGTGTGTGGGCTTCACTCATCATTGGAAATGATTTAAGGTCCGAGGGAGCACTGTGGCAGTCTCCCATGCTGAAAGTACCTATGGCTTCGTCATCCAAATGGTATTTTCGTCATTCTGCCGACATACTTCGTTATGCGCTGTCCCATAGCCATACCCGTCTTCGGCGACGGACGGTGCCGTTAGCAATGCCCTCTGGGTTTGATGGATTGGCAGTTTTGGTTGTCTGTTATTTATCGGGGGATACTTTTGTATGTATGTGCTCGTACTATCTAAACTCATTTGTCATGGCAACAAGTTAGCTGGATCTTTTTATTTTTCTATTAGGAGATGGACCAATTACCCGTTTTATTATCATTAATTTGATGTTCATCCACTGAATCCAGCCTTTAACTCGCTGTTTTTTAATAGGATGCTTGATATTAATTATTATTTACCAACTGTGAATCATTGGTTAGGTAGAGTCGTCAAAGATTTCAAGACAACAAAATAGTTAGATTTTAAATCTTTATATATTTACTAGTTTTTCTCAAACTCAGTAGGATGTTTCTATAAAAAAATTGTCAGACTTAAGGAGCTTCAATGTTAATTATCTAACCAATACTTTCACTCTTGTTGTGTAAATTGACTTATACTATCAATTCTATTAACATTATTTTCTAGGCAATAGAACATTTTATTTTATTGATTTTTTTTTATTAAAAAAGGAAATTTATGTTACATTAATATTATTTTAAAAGAAAGTTAATATTTACATCTCCATTCTAACAAGAATTAAACCTTTCTATCTTTTTCTTCTCGTTTGCATAGCACATTATGCTTTTGTATGAACCAAGGAGGCTATATGAAGCTAACAATTCATTAAAAATATAATAAATATTAGGTAAAAAATACATGAATTGGCAAATTTTTATTAGTTATAGAATTTGATTGAAATAACTATTTTAATAACTAAAATATTGCTCAATAGAAAGAAAGCGTGTCAATTATTATAAAATTTACAGATAAGAATATCATATGCGAGATTTTTTAGATGTTTATGTTTAACATGTATCAAATTTGCGAAGCCGCCAATCACTTGGGAGACACATGGCAAGCGCTACAGCCATCAAGTTCCGTGATAGAGTCCAAGCACGCAACACACGACAAATTCCAACACCCCAGCGAAACGGGGCAATCCCGTAAATAAAGATCGTGGATGATGATAATAGATGGTGATGATGTTGAAATACATGCACATAAGGAGGAGAAGAATAGCATTTGACTTGGTTCGTCACAGTGGTAAAGGGAGCAAAGAGAGAGAAAATTGAATCTGATTGAATACAATTTTGACGTCCGCAAGGACAGGCACGCAGAGACGCACACACTCTCTTTCTCTCTCTAAAACTTTCGTTCTCTCTCTAGAAGAGTACAGCGAGGAACAGGTCCTTGTACTGAGCAGAAGGGAGTGAGATGAAACCCTAGCGGAAAAGCTTTGAGCTCGTTTTTTCCTCTGCACTTCAACTTGAAGCCAAAGTTATCCGAGAAATATCCGTATATTTGTGTTTTGAAAGAAGGAAGAGTTCGAATTTTGTGATGTTTCCGTCTTTTATGTGACTAGTTCTCAAAGGCTTTGTGCGCTGTTCAAATTTCAGCTTAGGTGAGTCTTCTACTAGTCTTAGACTCCGACTATCTCGCTCTTCTTTTTTTCTTTCTCTTGTCTCTGAATTTTGTTAATCGGGGAGTACTGTGAGTTCTTCGAGTGTTTTCTACTCATTGGGAGCTCTGGATCGTTGATTCTGGGAGTTTGGGCTCGATCGATGCGGGTTTAGTTCTTCTTTTTTGCCTTTGTCGAGTTCTTCGGTTGCGATTCTGTAGGGTTGATTGTGTTATAGTCTGATAAAACTCCGTTTTCGTGCTTTTTGGGATTCTTCCGGGGAGGTTTGAGTTTGAAGCTTGAGTTCTGGGGGAGTGGAACGGGTTAATTTTTGATGCGTTTGGCTCACTTTTGTTAGAATTTATTGTGCGTTTGTGGATTTTGGTGATGTGAGTTTGATTTGGGATTTGATTGCAGCTGTTGGCTGATAGTGTGAGCAATTTGGGATTTCGAATCTGTGTTTGGGAGTAAATATCCGCTTGTGAATTCGTTGGTTTCTTGTACAATGGTGGAAGCTATGGTAGATCTAAAAATTCGCATATTATACAGAGGTTCATACGGGAGCGGCTTGGAGGTTGCTAGTTTTTCAGAGGCTCTAAAATTCTAGAATGTTCAGAATCGATGCCTGTTACATCGTTTTGGCTTACATCTGTATTTGGCTTGCCTTTGGAAGAAGTCAACACCACATGCAGAGGCACCAAGCTTGTCCATTTCTGTTGGTGCACAATAAGGGCTTTCAGAACTCTGACCTTGGATGCGGGGTTGAAGTTCTATTTGGATTAAGCTATTTATCTAGTTTTTCACGCCTTGTTGTGTAACTGTAGTTTGTCGAATTCTTCTTATTATAGATAGTTGTAGTACTTCTGTGAGTGTTTGTAGATTGTTCTTTGGAAAGATGGTACCTTCGGGGCCACCCACTCCGATCGGTGGCGCCCAGTCTGTTACACCTTCACTCTTGCGGTCTAACTCTGGAATGTTGGGAGCTCAAGGGGGTCCCATGTCTTCGCAGACATCTTTTCCTTCGCTAATGTCGCCCCGTACTCAGTTCAGTAACATGAATATGCTTGGAAACGTTCCCAATGTGTCATCTCTTCTTAATCAGTCATTTGGAAATGGAGCTCCAAGTTCTGGGCTTTCTGGTCCTGGGAGTAGCCAGCGAGGAGGTATTGAAACTGGGGCCGAGTCAGACCCACTTCCTAACGTTGGCAATGTTATGGGTTTTAATACTCCTTCATCTTCATTTGTAGCTTCCAACATGGCAAACCCTGCATCTGGTCAAGGTCAGAGTCAGCAATTCTCGAACCCCTCTGGTAACCAGCTAATATCAGATCAGCAGCAGTCCCAGCAGCTTGAATCCCAGAATTTTCAACATGGACAGCAGCCGATACAACAGTTTTCTTCTCCTCACAGTGCTCAGCAGCAGCAACAACAGCAATTTCAACCAATTCGAGGGGCCTTAAGTGGTGTTGGAACTGTAAAGTTGGAGCCCCAGGTGACAAATGATCAGCATGGACAACAGCAGCAGCAGCAGCAGTTGCAATCATTGAGGAGTCTTGGTCAAGTGAAGCTGGAACCACAACAAATGCAGACGATGAGAGGTCTGGTTCCGGTAAAAATGGAACCCCAAAATTCTGATCAATCTTTATTTCTGCATCAGCAGCAACAGCAGCAGCAGCAGCAGCAACAACAACAACAACAATTCCTCCACATGTCAAGACAGTCTTCTCAGGCTGCTGCTGCCCAGATTAATCTTTTGCAACAGCAAAGATTCTTCCAACTACAGCAACACCAGCAACAGCAACTCTTGAAGGGTATGCCTCAGCAACGGTCCCAATTGCCACAGCAGTTTCAACAACAGAATTTACCCTTGAGACCTCCTGTAAAGTCAGCGTATGAACCTGGAATGTGTGCAAGGCGTCTCACTCATTACATGTATCAGCAACAACATAGACCTGAAGTAAGATTTTCTTGCATTAATAGCTTTTGTATTTGTTATTGCTGTTAAGATTTGTACTAATGCATAATTTTTGGACAGGACAACAATATCGAATTCTGGAGGAAATTTGTTGCCGAGTACTTTGCTCCCAACGCCAGAAAGAAGTGGTGTGTTTCTATGTATGGTAGTGGGCGGCAAACAACTGGAGTTTTTCCTCAGGTTGCTGCTAATGACATTAAATCGTTGCTAAGAACATGCAAATCTGCTTAAGCTTGTTTTAGTGGTATCTCTTTTTTTTTTTTTTTTGGTATAGCATTGAAATTTAGCAACAACTTGATATTTTTGAAGTAAAACACTGATTTGATATATCATTGAAATATTTGTGGCTTCTAGATCTTTGTATACTGCTGACTGGATGCCTATTCATTCCAGTACTAGTGCACTTTGTAATAATCTATCTTGCAAATTTGGCAGGATGTGTGGCATTGTGAAATATGCAACCGCAAGCCTGGCCGTGGTTTTGGTACGTTACTCTAGTTTTTTTTGTTTGTTCATTTGCATTTTTTTATCGTTAATCACATCTAGTTCTAGTGCGTACTGCTCACTGCTTTTCTAAGTTTCTGTATCTTCTAGATTTCTCTATCATGCTTTTGGTTCATTTGCATCTTTGTTTTCTAGTTGAATATTCATTTTTGGTCAAGGTAGTTGTTATGTGTATATGTGGAGTAACTGTCTAACGGGTACCTGAATTCTATCTACTGCACTTTCAGAAGCGACTGTTGAGGTTCTTCCGAGGCTTTTCAAAATCAAGTATGAAAGCGGTACTTTGGAAGAACTTCTTTATGTTGATATGCCCCGTGAATATCAGAATTCATCTGGTCAAATTGTCCTGGACTATGCAAAAGCAATACAGGAAAGTGTTTTTGAGCAACTTCGTGTTGTTCGTGATGGTCAACTTCGGATAGTTTTCTCTCCAGACTTAAAGGTTATGCACGAAACAAAATTGTTTCTTTACTTATAACATTGATCTTTCTTTGGTATCTAATAACATTGATCTTCCTTTGGTATCTATCCTTGACATTCTGTCATCTTTCTTCATTTGTTATACAGATATGTTCTTGGGAATTTTGTGCACGGCGCCATGAAGAGCTCATACCTCGAAGATTGTTGATACCTCAGGTTAATAACTTAATGTTATAGTGATGAAAACTCCATTTTATTGTTGATTACTGCAGAATAAATTGGTTGGATTAAGCTAAGGGTCCAACTTTTGCGTGCTGATTGACAATTTTACCAGGATGTTAAATAATCTATAATGTGTCTTATTATCTGTGTGCTTCCTGTACTACTTTTGTAGTAGACTGCCTGCCGGAGATTTAGTATAAGACAGATTCAGAAGTAGGGAGTTATTGATGGGTGCTCTCTTTTTGGTTGGGTGGTAGTATATGTATCATTAAGAGGACCTATGACTTTAATGCAGGAGATTGTTACATTGAGAGCTATGGTTATCAATTTGCTTTGATGGTGTGTTCTTTAGCTTGAGTTGTTTTTGTCAGCTGTTATCGAATGAATTACATAAATATGATCAGTTGAACTTGATTGTGCTAATTCTTATAGTTTCCTTTATATATTATTAACTCTAATTGTGATTTTGTCCTTAGTTGATATTGATGGTTGTACAATTATTCTTTATACCACTCAGGTTAGTCAGCTTGGAGCTGCAGCTCAAAAGTACCAGGCTGCTACCCAAAATGCATCATCCAATCTGTCTGTTCCAGAGTTGCAGAGTAATTGTAATATGTAAGATTTTCAATCAATGCCTCCTTGTTTGTACTATCTCTGAGCTTTTAGTAATACTTTATTTATGTGCGGAATTAGATTTCAAGCTGCCGACCACATTGTATAACCTTTTGAGGCCTCCATTGATTCTGTTTGTGCACACTTTTCCAGGTTTGTAGCATCAGCTCGGCAACTAGCAAAAGCCTTGGAAGTGCCTTTGGTAAATGATTTAGGATATACAAAGAGATATGTTCGATGTCTTCAGGTACTACCTAATTTTCACAAGCTACTTAGCATTATTCAGTGTTGTTTCCCTTAAGTATAAAAAGTTGAATGCGGTGTGTAATCTGCATTTAAGAGCTGTGGAGAATCTTACCTGAAAGACTGCAGTTTAGGAGTTGGAGATATATGCTCGAAGTCACTGTAACTTCTACTTTTGATAAGCATATGATCTTTGTTTCTGAGTAGGTTGTATTTTGATTATGGGAAGGCTATTCTGATGTAGGATGATATTCATTTTCTTGATGTGTATCTTTGCCTACTAGTCTGATCTCCAATCTGTATTTGTATTGTCCATTAGCATGTGGTGTTATCTTCTTCTAGGGTAATTCTCAATTGGTTTAGTGATATCTTCCTTTTGGCCACGGTGATTTGCTCCTCTAATTAAAATGCTCATCTGTGGATTTTTGAAGGATAGATTTGGGTGTCTGCAGGTTTGAGCAGTTAGTTTATTGCAACAGGTCTTAATTGGTTATACAACAACATAGCTTTCATACGATGAAGTGTATTTCATCATTGAGTTTTTTTCTTTTTTCTTTTTTGGTAATATTCTTGATTAGAAATTGATGCTTGAGTCATGATCCCAGAGTGGTTTGCTTGTACCTTCAATTTCTCTCTGTAGACTTGACTAGAAGCAGTGGCAGCTACTTTCTTCTTTAACTTCTGCTGTGTTCTTCTTTATCATTTCACAATGTTCACGAAGATTAGAACTAGATGTTTTGTATTTTTCTTTATCTTCAGAATGTCTTTCATGAAGATTTGAACCAATAATGTCCGATAATTCTGTTTTCTAGGGTACAGTGACAGAATATGCTAAAGAAACTTGTGTTGAGTATTTGACTGCTCCTTTTTGTCTGTCATTCCCTGGCTTGCAGATATCAGAAGTGGTTAATAGTATGAAGGACTTGATTGATTATAGTCGAGAAACAAGGACGGGACCTATGGGTAAGTTTGATGTGAATTTTCTTTCATTAGAACTTTTACATTTATATATATATGCCACATTGATGGATTACTTGAGGCTTAGGGCTGCTGGGGAATATTACAGCAAAGTGGTGGTGCTGGGAGATTCTCAACAGTGCTCATGGTTGTGTTGTGATATTGTCAAAATAATATATTTAATGCGATTCTTCCCAGTTGAAAATTTTTGTACTCTTGATTTGGTTTCTCTTTTAGTTTGTGCCATTGAAGACTTGAGGTAACAGAATCTTATTGAAGTAGCCTGATAGTTAACGTCACTACTGCCTCAGCCCCAAACACGTGTCCCAGCCATGGCTGCCTGCCTCCCCCCATCTGGCCAAACAAAGAAAGAAAAGAAGGGAAAGAAATGTAATTTATGCTGCAAACGACATAGTTTTTGCCTGTAGTTTCTGATGTTCATCGAACTGGTGGTTGATAGCTGGAAATTGTCCACCAAAGCAATCATATTGTTGTATGAAAATAAGCCACTGGCATGATGACTATCTGTTGGTTGTCTGGTGGATAATTGATTTTGGCATGATCTTGGATTTGATTTGGCCCATTGGATCCAGCCATTGATGCATTGCCTCTGAGACAATGCATTCTTTGAGATGCACTCATCTTGTTAACAACAGAGGATTGCAACTTCCTAATGATAAATTCCCAATAGAGAATAAAAACAGGGTCTTGGTGCCTGAGAAATGGATATTGGTTCTCATCAGCATCAAACTGGAGATTGAGAGCTGTATGGTTTTGTTGCAGTCTTGTGGATCTAAGCATGTGAAAGAAAGGGTTCCGCATGTTGTTTTAATGGGTGACTGGATTCAGAGGAGACACTAAGAGGAAAAGTGAGTGTTGTGTGGAGTTGCCATCAGTGGTTCTGCATTGAAATGGCAGGCCCAAGATGCTGAATGAGACCTTCGGTCTCATCATGGCTTTTGATCCTGGCTATGGAGACTCTCACTTTGGGTTGTGGATGTCAATCTGTTTACCTTTTTGTTGGTTCTGATGTCCAAAACTGATGATTGAATTCATGCTTGTTGGTGCTATAAAACTTGACGGCCCAATGGAAGGGGAGAAACCAGCATTGTTGTTCAGTTCTGAGTTGGTGACATGGGATTAGTTAGTTTTTGAGATCTGTTGCCCACCCCTAGTTTTTGATAGTCAAGGATCTGATTCTGACAAATTAAGAGCTGGTACCCTTCACCCTGAAGTATTTTGTTGTCAGTCTTGTGATGGTTAATGGTTTTCATTTTTATTCTTTATATCTATTTGCTTGTGCTTCATGTTCTATTGAAATCATATGCAAGTGTATCGGTACATTACTCTGCCCCTTTGCGTTGTGTTAACATGTGATTTTGAATGGGCCACTGCATGAGAACAGCATTACGGAGCTTCTCTAGATTATTAAAAAAGAGTATCTTATTGTTCTATTTCCTCACAGAAAGCTTGGCCAAGTTTCCTAGGAGGACAAGTGCATCATCTGGGTTTCACAGCCAGTCTCAACAGTCAGAGGAACAGCTACAACAGCAACAACAGCAAACGGTGGTGCAGAATGCAAACAGTGATCAAAGCTCTGTCCGTGCAGCTGCAATGCAACTTGCTGTTGGCAATGGTGTGCCTAGTGTAAATAATTCTCTCAATGCAGCATCCACGTCAACTTCAGCAAGCACAATTGTTGGGCTTCTCCATCAAAACTCTATGAACTCCAGACAGCAAAATTCTATGAACAATGCAAGCAGTCCTTATGGCGGAAGCTCTGTTCAGATTCCATCCCCTGGCTCCTCGAGTACTATCCCTCAGGCGCAACCCAATCCTTCCCCTTTTCAGTCGCCAACACCCTCCACGTCTAACAATCCCCCACAAACTTCCCATGGTGCCTTAACAGCTACCAATCATCTGAGCACCTCCAATTCACCTGCAAATATGTCACTGCAACAGTCAGGCCTAACCGGTGAGGCAGATCCAGGTGATTCACAGAGCTCTGTACACAAAATCTTACAGGATATGATGATGTCCAACCAACTTAATGGCCCAGGGAATTTGGTTGGTGTTGGTTCTCTGGCGAATGACATGAAAAATGTGAACGGAATTTTGCCGACAAGCAACAGCACAGGTCTCAATAGCCCCAACTGCTTGGTGGGGAATGGGACAGTAAACGGCAACTCAGGTATGGGGGGTGCTGGATTTGCTACTATGGGTGGACTGGGTCACTCTGTTATGGTTAATGGAATGAGAGCAGCAATGGGAAGTAGTAATTCCATGATGAATGGAAGGGTAGGCATGGCATCAATGGCCCGGGAGCAAAGTATGAATCATCAACAACAGGATTTAGGAAACCAGCTGCTTAGTGGGCTAGGAGCAGTTAATGGGTTTAATAATCTTCAGTTCGATTGGAAATCGTCCCCATGAAAGGCTGTGTTCATCACGGTGATGTTCATGTTCTTGATTGTAGCTGCTTGTGCAGCATGAGAAATGGCAGAATTGCCTGCGGCCCTGTGTGGAGGGGTCGCATACGTTGAAATTTTTACCGGGCTTTGCTCCCACTCTGTACTAGTCTGCTATTCATATATGAAAAGGGAAAATTTGGTGGCTGGTTGTGGCTGAAGGCGCAAAAGTTGCTGTTATATATAGATAGAGGTGAGGTTAAAGTTCCATTTAATGTGACTTTTTTGTAAATAGTACACGCCACGTGATAATTTTGCTCTTGATCACAAGTATGTCAAATCCACCGTGGGTTTATGTTTTTCTACATGCTAATTACAATTTCAATGGATTACGTGGGTTTGATAATGAAATTTACAGATTCCTAAGTTGACTAACAAGTGAAACCAATGAAGCCCGAGAAAGCAGTTATCCATCCCCTCTCCCTTTCTTTCCCTGCCTCTGCATTTGTGTTTCTGAACCCAAGTCTACCGATTCTTTACCTCCGTCCATGTCTCATCCACCATCTCTACCGATTTCATGTGCTACGAGTAGAGAAGGGTAGGAACCTCGTAAGGATTTTGCAGTTACTGAAGCTCTCTGGAAATATAAATGGTTGCCTGTATGGATTGAAGTAATTTATTCGGCACTAATTTAATAGCGTAGTGGTTTTTCTTTGCTTTCTGAAATGTCATGGTTGCCTGGGAAGGACGTCCACAAATAGACATAGGATTAAATGGATTGAAGTAATTATGCATGGAGGTCGCATAATATGAAATATACAAAACGAAGGAGGTATGAGTACAACAATAAAATTTACATTATGAGATAATCCTGAATTAAGCTTTGAATTGAGTGATAGGTTCACGAACATAACATTTGTGACCTTACGCGGAAGGCAATTCTGTGAGTTGCCTCTTCAACCCTCTACATATTTTTCTATTGTAGCAGATAAGGTGGACTTAGGCACTGCGCCTATTACACTCTCCTTCTTCTCTCCATCCTTGAAAAAAAGCACGGTCGGAATGCTCCTGATTCCATACTGAGTAGCAATGTTGGGGCAGTCGTCGGTGTTGACCTTGCAGCAGATAATCTTCCCGGCATATTCTTTTGCTAGTTCATCAATTACAGGTGCAATCATCCTACATGGTCCGCACCAAGGTGCCCAAAACTCCACAAGAACTGGGTTTTCACTGGCAATCACTAGGTTATTCCAGCTTGAATCTGTCGCCACTTGAACTGCAGAATCCAAGCATTTGGATTAGTGAGAAGGGTTTTAAATGTTCTGATTTTTTTCTTATAAAGTGGTACCTACTGCAACCCAACTGCTCTCTGTTCTTGGAATTCATATATTTTTGGATGGGGGACGCAGACAAAGCGGGTCAATGGAATCACTACCGAATTCATTTATTTTCCTTAAGAACTTACTTTAGCAGCAAAATCCCTGGGGGTTGGCATTAGAAGTATGGCCAAGCTAGAAAAGATAAAAATAAATAAGGTCAAAGCAACAAGGACAACATCTTAAACAACTTCAAGAGCCTGGGCCTCGAGATTCAGATATCTCCTGCTCTTGCGAAGTTGGAATGAAAGCAAGAAATTAACCTCCTTTCCAAGCAATCTAGTCTGAAGTTGCTTAAAGGCACACATTAAATATCTTCTTGGTTCAGCTACCATATTTTCTAGTCCTCACCATCTTAATGCTTGCAACAAACTGGTAATCAAAAGAGAGATGAGCTAACCTTCATTCACAGCTTCACGAGCCTTGCAGACAACTTTTAACTCTCGGGGTTTGATGCTCAGTGAATGCGGGTAAGCTGAAGATGCCAAAGGGGATGTTAGGATGGGCTTCTTCAGTCCGTTGCAAGTCGGCAAATTAAGCTTTTCTTTTGACGAAAATGGATGATAACATTGTAGAGCAGCAGCTCTACCCCTGCACACTGTGCTTACTTGAAAGCAGTTCTCTAGAGCCATTCTTTTTCCTCAACAGTTTCGAAAAATACTTTTGGTTTTCTAAAATCCCGAGAACAGGGTTTTCTACGACTCTTTTGGTTTTCTGAAGATTTTTGCAAGTGGATATCATTACGAGATTGTGAGGTGACAAGAGTGCTCAAAATCGTGTGGATGACATTTATGCACTGAACTCTCAATTTGTGCCAAGTACTCTCAATCAAGAAAAAAAGGGAAAAATCCAAAAGTCAGCCGGTTTCCTGGATTTTTTTTTGCCTTTGTTGGTGGACAATAACTTCTCATTCGTTTAGGAGCTTTTTACTCTTTTTAAAAAAAAAAAAACCCGATGACGGGTTTTTAAATTACTTGAGGAGATTCATAATTTGTAATGATAGGCTTTTCCGAAACTTTTGTAATTTCTCAACCAAATAAAAAAATAATTTTTTCGTTTTATATAAGAGTTATATACCAAATTTTAACATGACTTTTCATAGAAACCCAGTGTAATTTTCATATCATTTTAGAGAGCAAAAATTACAAAAAGGTTAGAGAGTAGTAATTCTATTACAGCTTAGGAATATAAACGATAACATATTAGTGATTTAAAGAAGAAGTTAGATGTGGAGGAAGATCTAATGGGCGAATAAGGCTCTTGAATATCTAAATTTATGGACTATTTTTAACATTATCTTTTAAGTTGGTGTTTTGTTATTTTGTAGAACCAAAACAATAAGTTTGTAAAAGTTTATTTAGTGAGTTAAATGTAATGGATTCATTTTCTCACATTAAGAAGATAAGTTAAATGATTGATCATATAAGGGGTTTATACTACTTCTATTACTAGATTGATTTTTTGAGATAAAACTTAATTTATAACAAATGATATTGAAGCAAACTCGTAATTTGACTCAGTAATTTATAATTATTATTTCCTAGTGGAGGGTAAATAGGTTGTTTCACCCATGTCAAGGGCAATAGAAATTTATATGAAAGACAATATAACAAAGTTTATTTTCTCTCATTAGGAAAGTAAGCAAGACAATTGGCTATACAAGAGTGAGATTATTCTTCTCATTAGATTTAGCTTTTGGGATAAAAATCAAGGTTGTGACATAAAAGATTCGATTTTGATTTGGTCGGCGCTCAAAGGCTCAATTGGGTTGGTGGGGCTCGAATGCCAATTACTTTTCGGCTTGATGGCTCCATGATTTTTGGACTTGGTAGCCGCAGAAGAAGGTTTTAGTTTTCATATTACTGCGGTAAAATGGCAGGGAAGATAAAAGCACATACGTACTGGTGGATTCTAATCCTGACCTGAAATAGGGACCTTCTTTTTTCATTTTTTTTTTTTTACTTTCTATTATTACAACTGGAGTAAAGACATTGACATGGCTAATGTACCTTTCTTATTATACTTTCAGTGAATTAATTTTTGACCTCCTATTTAGCTCTTAAGATCCATAAAACATCCTGCTATTCGGAGGTTTCCTTTAACAGAAGCCCTTACTAGATGGCATCGGAGGTACTTTCTTCCAGATTTATCTCCTTTCATTCCCTCCTTGTTCTTTACTTCCAAGTTTTCTAGTTCACACATGTATGGCTCGTAGCAGCATTGCTCTCCTTCCTTATTATTGATACTGGGCTCAGGCTCTACTGTTCCTCAAATGGCTCCTTCAAAGATACATTGAAAGTATTTTCCGCTGCCAAGTTGGATGTTATTGCCCTCCCCTTGATCAATCCCACTGCCTCCTTGGAAATTATAAAGCAACCTCTGCATAGAACATAACTGTTTGATCGGATAACTGAGCTTAGGAAACACATGCAGAATGTTGGAATAGATTAAGACCATAATTAAGCGTATAAAGAGAGAAGCTACTGTCATACACCGACAACACAGTTCACACCAAGAAGCTTGCGTACAGCTACTGCACAATAACATTTTCTATTGGTGGTATTCTTCACAACAGTACAAGTGCCTTCCACAAACAAATCGAATTCAGTCTGTTACAATCAGAATTGATTTAAACGACAATGCTAATGTATCTATCTATGGACTTCGTCCAACCAACACAAGTTCTCAAATTACAAATCCCAGCTTAGAAGGAGTATTCCTTCAAATCTGCCTTTGAGTCGCCTACTTCCATCTCAGCAATGCTCTCTTCTTCAGTAAGGGGAGGGAGTTTCCTGGTCTTCCTCTTTACATTATGCTTGTGCCACTCACTCTTGAAGTGATCCCTGAACTCACTGGAATCACCAAAAAAGGCATTGCATGTATTACACTTAATTTGCTTTCCGTCTCCACTAGTGTTGCCATTTGTACCAGAAACAGTAGCCTGATTTTGCAATCTCTCACTCAGTTGGGACTCAGTGTCGGCCGATTCCTTGGGTTGGCGGGATGGGCCTGATGGCATTTCCTCATAATCTTTACAATCGTCTACTTGGGTGTACTCATCCACATGCACAGACTGCGCAAGAAGTTCAAACCTTCCTTTTAGGCTGCTCACTAGTTCACTACAGTCCCGATATAAACCAGGATCCATTTCACAAATCTGCATGACAATGGGAAGAGAGATTGAACACTTAGCTAAACAAGGTTGCTTCATCCAACTAATCCACAAGGCAACAAAACGACAATACAAAACACCAAATCAGGTCTGCTACGAAGAAGTTTATGAATGTAAGAGTACAGGACTCTACTGAGATAACTACATGGTTGAAGCGCATGTTCATTAAATTTTACCTATTTATCCTATTAAGACAAAAAATGCATCCAGAAAGGGAAAAAAAACAAAACTTTTAGAGGAGGAAATTCTGATAATTGCAAAATGATGTTTTACTTTTTCTACATCCTATATATGCATAAAGCACCTAGTTTGCATCTTGAGCTGTAGGTTTTTGTGGGAGTCAAAACCCCACAATCAGTGGTGTTTCTTTCTGATGCTTATTTGGCAATCACTTGCACCATGAAAGTGATATTTCATTTTGGGTTTCTGGCATAGCTTCAGAGACATTAATAGCTAAATCAAGTGACGCCACATAAGCAACAAAAACCAAAAGTGAAAAGCAGAAACAGCACTCAATCTGAAAGGCATTGCATGTTCTATGTCACAGGTTTCACATTGATGCATGTCAATAATTCCATCAATATTAAAAATCACATGTAAATAAACCCATTAGGAGAGGAAATGAGTAAATTAAAAACTGGACGCTAATTAGAAGACATTTCTACGCAGACAAGATACAATCCACACTTACCACAGATGGCTGACTTCCAGAATCATCTTTTGAGACGACACTGGCATTCCAGACATTCAGCTTCTCCAAAAGAGAGGAAAAGTCCTTTTCCGGAACACACAGGCGTAATTTCATTGGGGACCGTTTTATTGGAAAATGCTTCTGAAGCTCGTGTATAACTTCCAGGGCCTGCATAAAAGATATGTCATTGGCAGGAGAACAAATATTATTCCCTCTTTCTCTTTTGACACCCTCTCACAATATACATGTGGCAGATAACTTTCATTAAAGCTAATCAACGCATCAATTATTCCGTTAAAATGTAGCCATCAAAATGCAGCAGCTATATCACCTGCTTCTTCGAGCTGCTATGTGGATCAACAGCAAAATGAATTTCACGCATTAGCCGCTCAATCATGCTAATGGTGTATGGGCGTTGCGTTTCGGGATTGAAAGTCTTCTGCATAACAATGGTCGCAATATCCCGAAACTGACTTGATAACTGAGACTCTCTCTCCTTCCCAGCCACTTGAAGCTCCCCTTTATCCAAAATCTACAACCAACAGAAATACGTATACAAGCCAAGTGACTCATCTAAACAGACGAAATACAGAGTTTAGGAGATTGACCCAAAGGGTACCACGGTCTATGAAACAACAAACTGACCTCCAAGCATATTTTAGTCTGATCATCTGTTCCAAAAGCCGCAATCAAATCTTTAGACTTGGCAAGAACCCCTTTTGAAACATTTGAATAGACGATATGTGACTGCAACACTTCATCCAAATCCTTTTCTCTGTTTCCAAAATTCCATGAGACTAAGTATCCACTCACATCTTGAAAATACAGAAGAATTCATCTAAAAGAACGCAGTTTTATTCATTCACAGTACCAGATTGAATTTACAACCGGGTTTGGTTCTAAAAAAAAAAAAAAAAAAAAAGTAATAAAGTTGTAAATTTAGGGTTTTGGGAAAAGAAGAAATCGAAAGAAAGGAGTCAGATACGTACACGCCAGAGCGCCAAGAAAGAACCTTGTTCTTGTAACAAGCGATCTCGAAGCGAATGCCGCGCTTCTTGAGGCGGACGACGGCGACGTTTGTCAGCCTCTTTTGGCCAACCGGTTGCACCAGCGTCCTAGCCAACATCTCCTCTGATTCTTCTGCCTCCTTCTCTCGCGCAAAGCACAAAGCACAAACGACGATGACCACCCGGGAATCAGTTCGGCTACCAGGGATTGCTTGGGAAAGCACACCACTTTCGAGACAGTTCCACAAAAGGGTTTTGCAAATGAATTGGTTTCACTGCTTTACAAATGAAATTAGTAATACCTCTTATTGGTAATAGGGTTTGTAATTTATAAACTTGATTTTATAAATCTATCCAAATTTTGGCTTAATTATTTTTACTTTATAATTAGAGAACCTCACATATTCCATTTTTTTAAAAAATGTATTTCGTTGTAATAATTTATTCATTTTAAATAAGTATGGTTTTATGTCATGTATTAGTAGTTCAAGATATATATTTCTAAAAAACTCAAAATTCTAGTTATTTAATTAAAAATATAAAAATTCAAGAAATAAATGATTGAGTTTTTGAACTAATCATTAAGTTTAATGATAAACATTGATTTTAATTCAGATCCAAAAAAAATCTAAATTGTTACAACTACGTATTCAATATTAGACCTTGATTAAGCTCTTAATTTCACATCATAAATCTATCATATATTATTAAATATTTCACTTATTATGATCAAAGTATTTCGTTAAGTTTAAGTAATCCCTATATTTCTAATTTTTAGCAGTTAAATAACTGTTAAAAGCTTTACTTTGGATTTTAAAGAGATCTATTTATTTATTGTAGAATTTATGTGAAAACATATAAAAAGAAGTTGAGAAAAGGGTTTTGCCGAGTCTTAAGTCCCTGGTGCCTGCGCTGCCGAGGTCTTCTCTCTCCCTCCCTCCCTCTCTCTCACTGTGCGAGTGAGAGTCTGAAACATGCTCTCCCCGGACCAGAAGTGCAAAGCTGTGGCTTCAGAGGAAGATAGTTCCGCAACTAATGCCGAGCGGTCCAATTTTTTCGATATCTATGGACCTGAAGTAAACCTCCTTCCCTCCGTTACTTTCAATTTTCTATTTATCTCTTTCTTAAACTTTTGTCTTCGTTCCTTCCCGCGCTTTGGCAACTCATTTTGATGTCATCTGGTGACTAAAAAGTTACTCAAATTTCGCTACTTTATAAGCTTATGGTGTTTTTTCAGTATAAAAATGACGTTAACCACGATCAATCTATGGAGGAGATTTTTAGGTGAAATGTTTATGATAAAGCCTTTTAGATAACTAAATAAATCTTGTTTGGTTTATCAATGGGCTGATTAAAGCTGCATTAGGTTACATATCAGGGTCAAAGTATTTTTTTTTTAATCTTAAATTTAATGAAGAAAAAAAGAGAGGTCGTTTTGGGGATATATATTTATGCCAAGTATGCCGGTCCGGTGGTTTTTGGAATATGTTGTACTTCAGTGGGTGATGCATTGTGTCAAACCCTATGTTTCTTAGGGGGACTTATCCTAAGAAGAGTGGAAATGTTCGATGCATTACGATACAAAATTGTGCTAGGGTTCAAACTGTTGCTTAACGATAGCTGCTATGCCTTCTCTACGATTGTTATTCTTTCAACATTGATATCTCTGCATAGATATTCAAACGTAAACACCTTTGTGCTTACATATGTATTAAAATATACGCACACATATCTATGAGCATCCATCTGCACACCCACATGTATACCATGAGTGAACTTTCACAAGTTTTGGTGTCTGATGCAGCATGACCTTACTGAATCGCAATAGTTGTGATTGTGTGTAATTATCATAGATGGTCTTTGATATGCCTTTTCAGGGTAAGGCGGAAGTTGTTTTTAAGATGCCAGAGGCTAATTCAACTTTGAATCTACCAGTAGGTCTCTGCAAACATCCAAGTTTCTTGGAGTGTTGATCAATTATTGTTTGAAGTCTAGGAAAGTGACACTGGTGTTTGATTGTGATGCAGGATGTTCAAGGGCTTGTAACTTGGGTGCTTGCTGAAGGATACATGCCATCATGGGTTTTTATCAAGGTGTAGAAAGAATTGTGTTTGTCATGTCCTGTCATAGTAGCATACTGATAATGAGCACAAAGTAATAGATGATACAACTAAATCCTTATGTTCAGCTTGTTTTATATTCTGAGTAAGATTGCGTCAACTTTATTGTGCTTTTCACCGAGCAATGTTGCTAACAACTTTATTGCACTTTTCACCGAGTAATGTTGCTAATGTTGCACATTCCTTGGCCATGCATTCTTGTTACTTTTGGCTGAAGTAGCATGGAAAAGAGTGCTCCTATATAGCAAAAGGGGACACTTCCTTAAGTTAGATGTTCTTTTAAATGTTATATCATGTGGCATTACCTATGAGGCTCTTGACAACTTTGTTATCTTCTGCTTCATCTTAAACCCAAATTATTTAATTTTGAGTTTCACTTAAGCTTATGAATTTTTGCATCTTTTAGGTTTTCTTTTGTTTCAACAATGTATGGTCATGGCATCTATACTAACATACAACTTAAGTAGTAATAGTTATTGGAATCCTAACTGATACTCAATGAAGATAAGTTACTAATGCGGCAATCTTAATTAACTGCAGAACAAGCCTCTTATTAAGAAAGTGGTTATGCTTTATGTCCCTGGCCTGCATGCAGCTTTGTACTTATCTCAGTCTAAAAAACTTTCTAGTTTCAAGGAATGCTGTGGCAATCCAAAGGCAGTTTTGGCTCTTAGGTTAGTAGCAATATTTTTCTTCTTTTTGCGATTTCAAAATACTTTGTCCATCCTTCTCATCTATGCAGTGAATTTTTGTTTTTTGTTATGTGCTAGCCGTGTATCAGATGGAATGCAGACAATAGATGCACTCCTAACATGCAGGCAGAAAAGAAAGAGAAAGAGAGATGAAAGCGATTCTGTATCAAATAAGTCTTATCTGGCATCTGAACAAGGTATTTAGTTGTTATTCTGATTTGAATTTGTCTTAGATGATTAAATAAGGCTTTCAATAGTCTTCTCATTGAGGAATCGCTATTATAACTTGTATGAGTGGAATCATTTTCAAAAGCTGGCCTGTTTCATTATTCTAAATTATTATACCAAATCCTAATGCTAGAGGGAAAACAATAGAATTAGAAATTAGAGATTCTTTCCCGGAGTGTGGTTCGCTCTTGAGTTGTGACCTTAACTCTATATGTTTATTCATATTAATGGAGAAGGGACAAAAAGAGGTGGAAGGGACATGCGGATGAGAGTAAAGTCCCTCCCTCTGGGAGGAGATAAAGAGTAGAGTTGTTGAGGCAAAAGCCTGGAACCACCAAAATCCATCCACCCACTATTCATAGGGCAAGGGAAAATATAAATGAGTTTAAGATGGAAACAAATAAACTCTGTACGCTGCTAGAGCGAGGCTTAATCATGTTCTTTTATGATTTGTGGCTTTCCCCATCCGGTCATCTATTCACACTATTAACTATGCTACACACACCTGGATTTGGTTAGAGCAGTCAAGTTTTTTAGCAGGTTGCAGTTTAACCATAAGTTCCCTTGGTTGAAAAGGGGTTTTGTTTGAAGACAATCATATAAATTAATGAGGGCTGGTCTGAAGACCAGTAAAAAGTCCCGATTCTGAGCAATTATTACAAACGTGTTAGTTGCTTTGTTTAAGGAAAAAGTATTTAACCTCTTGCATCTTCACTGGTGCAGAACGATGTGATACTGATATGCCATCCCGTGTGGAACTTATGAAAGATCTACCTTTCCCTGTTACATATTACACCCTTACAGTGAAAGAACTAGAAGACAATGGATATCGTCTAAATCATCCAGGTGAAATTAATGTACTTATGTGATTCGTGTAGCACTCAGTTTTATTAGTAGACTTCTAATATTCTTTACATGTTAGATGTTTCCTAACTTCTGTATCCATATCACAGATTTTCTTTCTACACTTCCTGCTCCTTCAGGATCTTCTTTCTATGACATTCTAGCACTTGATTGCGAGATGGTAAGTCCATATATGTGAGTTTGAGTTAATTATTGGAAAATGCTTTAACCTCCAATTTGATGCTGACAGTTTTTAAGTCTGCTAAACTTGAACTTGAAAAGAACATGATGTCTGAAAGCTTAGACCTTCTATTCATCATCATCGTATTCTTGTTGGTGCATGCTCAATTGGTAGAATTTCCATCAAGTCATCCTACAAGTGCCTTTACAGCAGCCATGCTTATTGTTACTTTTGGAGTGTGGCTAGTGACGTAATAGCTAAATTTGTTGGCAGTGTTTTATGTGTATGTTTGACCCTTTTTGGTATTCCTATTTGTGCTATTTGTTCCACCCAAAGTGAAAAATGAGTCATATCTCTTGAAACTGTAAAACCTTCAGGAATCTCACTGATTCTGTGGCTCTTGTATGTGCTGTTGATTATTATTTTCTTCCTTTTTAATGTGCTTATTCTATCCCTTTTTCCTCCAATTTTTTCTTGATGATACTTTTATGCTTAGTTACCAGAGCCATATTAGAAAATGCTTTGATCATTTGGTAAACTCATATGGACATGACACCTATTTTTGGTTTCCCTATATCTCCTAATCTAGTATCTAATGAAAAAAGACTAAAGAAATAAGATGTAAGGCTTTATTGGGGAAGAGGTTACAGATTTCAGTTATATAATACCCTCGGTGATGTTGCATTCATTTGCTTGATCCAAAAGAAATTCAATTGACTAAAGATTAGATTAGGTGTAAGTACATAGTAGAATACATGGAAACATCACTACGGACAATGAAAAAAATAAAAAAAAGGCTAGAGTAACAAGTGAAAGCTGGTCATATTTGACCTTCAGAACATGTCTCTTGAACCTACATGTCTCTCATAATTCATAATTTGTACTTGCTCTTGATTTTCGTTTTCCTCATTGTGTCTGGGCAGTTCAAATGTTTTTATGATCCATAAATTTGGTTTTCTAATGATCTCTAATTACTAGAGTCTTGCTTGATATATCCGAGCAACTTTTCATTTTTCTTTTTGTATTTACTTTGTAGTTTATTTTCTAAAAATTGCACACCTTTGCTTCTGTCTTTTCATTGATCTTTGTTGAATTTAGTCTCACATGATATGTATATCTATTCTGTACTAAGACTGGTGGAACATGATTTTGTTCCCCCTTAGGGGAATGTCCTGTTGGACAGTCAATCCGCTCAGATTGGAACTTAAATTTTTAAATTTAGGTTTTTGCTGATAGTTGCCTTTTAGAGGTTGAATATAGCAAACATTTCTGGCTAGTAAGCTTCATTTTGATTTTTTTTTTCCTTTCAAATGACTTGTTAATGATAATTGTCTTTTCTTTTCTTCTTTGGCAAATAGTTCACCCTTACATTGTCCTTCTTAATTTTTTTCCTCTTTTTTGCTAGTGTATTACAAGTGAGGGGTTTGAGCTTACACGGGTGACCTTGGTGGACCTAAAAGGAGAGGTATTCTCAAGCTAATTTTTCCTTAAACCAATTTTGGAAAATGAAGTGGGTTATCAACGACATATTTTTGAAATCAAGACTATCTTTCTGTTGATTTCGTTCTCATATTTGTTTCACTAAAAGGTTACCTTGGGTGCCTCCATAACTCATTATCTTTTGCGGTTCAGTATACTTGCATAAGCTCATATGTGTAAAACTGATTCTTATTTTATTCAGTTGCCCTCTGTGGCAAACCTTTGATGTTCAACTTAGGCCAGTACTCTCCCTTTTGCTCTCCTAAAATTCCAACATGGTTTCTTAGTTCTTTGCAAAACCTTTCTGTTTCCTTTTGTATTTCATTGCTTTATTTTTGTGGTTTCTAAAAATGAAGAAGAGAAATATTTTCTGAGGTAACTTTGTATGTTGATACTCCTTAAGATGCTGCCATCTATATCGTTGGTGTATGAGACACTCTTGAATCTTTTAATTGTTCCATAAGAAATAATACCCTAACATCACTACAAGAATCATCATTAATTTCTAATGTGGTCATATTAATTTCTTATACCATTATGTGGGATTTACAACATAGTGAAGTGTTTTATTCAAATCTCTGTATTCCTAAATCCATCTCCTAAAATATTTTGACTATCCTTTATTCGTTCGTTTTGGTGTAAGCCTGCTTTTTTGTTTTCTTGTAGATGTTCAACTTTAGGGCAGTATTAGTTAGTTTCCCATAATTTGGGTGCTATTAACTCTCTTTTCCTCGGACATCCAACTAGATCTGACTAACCTTTTCCAGGTCGTACTAGATAAATTGGTGAAACCATCAAATGCTATAGTCGATTACAACACCAGGTAGACTTCAGCTTGTATTTTAATATTTTTCAGTTGCTTTTAAAGAATGACTCAATTGAATTATTTCACTTTCTTTGGTATCTTGTGTCTTGATCACAAAAGCAAGTTGGAATACCAAGAACTCTATTGTGGCTGTTGTTGCTTTTTGGAGTTTTATCAGCTTCATATCATACGAATTGATGTTGACAGTTGATATCAGCAATGCTACTTTTTCAGTGCATGCCCTGTCGGAATGGCGTTGGGATTTGGGAGTGCCTTTTCGTGCTTGATATGCATATAAATTGCTTATATATTTACTTCAGCTTTATAGACAATCTCACTTGCGTATTTTTACTTTGTAATACTGAATCATTGTGTTGCAATGTAATACATAAACTAGTTGGAAAGATGGGGTTACTTTCTAATTAGCTTGGGAAAAAGTTGATGCTTGCTGGCTTCTAGGTAAGAAAGATTGTTGGTAGGCTTTCTTACATGCCTAAGAACATAAGTTCAACCTTGGTGAGGTGGAAAAATGTATGTAATCTTGCAGGAATATCTTCTCGGGGGTGATAATTCTGCTGAAAAAGATTAATTGAAAATATTTGATAAATTAATCTTTTTCTTTTTTCTTTTCAAAATGAAGGGCTGTTATTGCTTATAAAAATAAAAATAAGAATTCTAGGTGTCAAGTTGAGAGGGCTTCCAGTGATTTATAGAATGGTGGGAAGAGTGGGTTGTGATGCTAGAAAATTCTCAAATGACTTTACATATGGGTTGTTAAGATTTATGGGGGAATGGAGAGACAATTTCTTTCTTTTGGGAAGCTACTCTTTTAAGTGGATTTTCCGGTTCTACTGTGTTGATTTTCTAGATATGTCGATATCCATGCTGGTGGTTCTTTAGAGTTTTATTCATTTTGTGTTGATAAGGGGGGAAAAAAACCACTAGCTGGCCTTTTTGATATCAAATTTCCACGTGTTTTTCAATGGTCATTTTATACTTGTGATTATTAGTCCTATTAACTTGTTTGTGCAGATTTTTTTCCTTGAATTTTTTTTTAGTTCCAATTCACTGATTTCCACTCTAGAGAACATTGAGGAGTCTTTCCCTTTCTCTCAATCTCTTTTACATGTATATTATGAATGTGTCGATAGTTGTTTTGTTTCTTGTTTGTGGTCGGTAATCATTCATCATGGTTATTCAGGTTTAGTGGAATCACATGTGAGATGTTAAATGGTGTGAATACAAGTCTTAAGGAAATTCAGGTTCGTTACTTGGTCTTGTTTTTCTTCTCTTTTCTGCCCGGTTAGTCATGATTGCATGCTTTTGCTTTACGGATTGATTTCCCGTTAAAATTAATCATGATTTATTTACAGTTGCTTCCATCTTCAGGAAGACTTTCGAAAGCTGGTTTACAAGGAGACCATCCTAGTGGGGCATTCCTTGGAGAATGACTTGTTAGCATTAAAGATCTCTCATGATTTGGTAATTGATACTGCAGTACTGTACAAGCACCCGCGTGGTGCATCTCACAAAATTGCTCTGAGAGTTCTTGCCAAGAAATTTCTCTCTTGGGAGATACAACAGTCAGGCAATGGTCATGATAGCATTGAAGATGCAAGAGCTACTATGAAACTAGCTCTTTTAAAGATACAATATGGCAAGTAATTTTTTCCATGATTTTGCATTTAACTATTTGCAATAATCTATAGTTTGATTATTGGATACAGCAGAAAAATTATTGTGTATGCCTTTAAGAAACTGAATAGAAGATGTATAGTCTTTGCCAATTTTCTGGCTCTTTCAAAATAAAGTTAGATATATTTCACCCCAAAGGCCTTGTGAGGAGCCATATTTCAACTAGTGACCTTGGGAAAAAGTTTTCTGTCAAAACATATATCAAATTTTCTTCAGTAAAATCCTTAAAAGAGTTTCTTTGTCACAACCCCTGTCACCTTCCTTATTTATTTATTTTTTCCAACCCCCCTTAATTTGGTTGTACAAAGTTCTATTTCTTGTAAAGGAAGACAAGTAAAAGCATATCTTTCCAGTCTAATGCATTCCTTTATCTCTTATGCTCTTAAAATTTAGGCCCTGACTTTGGTTCACCTCCATCATACATGCGGGAAAAGCTCCTTACAGTTTTGAGTCAGTGTGGCAAAACCTCTTCTTTCATTGATGATATCTCTATAGTAAAGCGTTATGCCTGTGAGTCATCTCATGCACTTCCTGTGTGTTCTGATGATGCAGCTTTTGCAAAGGCCATAAAGGAGGTAGTTCTTATAATGTGTTATCGTCCTTTTCTTTTTGGTTCTAACTGCTCGCATTTGAAGCTCGTTACATCTATTGTTCCTTTCAGGCGAAGAATGAACGGGTACACTTTGTCTGGACCCAATTCTCAGAATTGAATTCCTATTTCAGAAAACAGGCAGAGGATGTAGATAAATTGAATGGAAGACTTGCAGAGATGATGTCATTGCTTACATGTAATAAGAAGCCTTCTAATAAGAAAGGTAACAAATGCATTGTCCCACCTGAGCTAAAGGAAATACTGACTCGCATGGATGCAAGAGTACGTGGTGTCTACAATGCATTACCGACCAATGCCATGCTTATAATTTTCACTGGCCATGGGGACACGGCAATTACCCGTAGGTAAGTTCATTGGTCCTATTTGTTCCAGTTACTATGTCAAGTTCCCTTTTGTGGATTCCAAACACATTTAACTTCATAATTCAAACATCTAGTAGATGACAATGTATTTGCACCAATATTTCCCTGGACTTGCATTCAGATCGTTTTTGATATTTTTAGAGTACAGTATGTAGTGGACGTCTAAACAGAAAAGTTTATCATATTCGACTATGGTGGCACCTCCACTAGCTCAGAGGAATGGTTATCAACTTGAACACCATGAAATACCATAGCTCTACTATTCAGCTTCTTTTTACTGTTGATGAAGGCATTAGTGGGATTCCATACACTCATCCTTACCCCGATATATTCTGCTGGTTACTGGCAAACGGCGTCTGCACTTCCTGTTGTTTGCTGGTCCTGAAGTTGAGAAAAAAAAAAAATACATCGTCTATACTGTTAAGGAAATCTAACTATGGAAATCTGATCGAACATCAGAGACCACCATCACTACCTTTCTTTACCAATTTCTTTTTCTGTTTTCCACTTTAGTTTAATTATTTGTGTGCACCTTTGGGTGAACGAGCAGAGTGGTGCATACATTTTCTCCGTTGGGATGCATCAATTGTGATTGGTCTTTTGTGTCTGACATATGCTTATCTCCTATCTTGCATGAAGGTTGAGAAAAATGCTTGACGCCCCGGGTGAAACCAGTATGTGCCGCGAGAAGATAGTAAAGGTCTTGGAAGAGCTGCAGGCCCAAGCTGAGGTGGCCTTGTGCTTTGTAGGCGTGAAGCATTGAATACGAAATGTAACTTATTGGGATCCCTTAATGGGACCTTCAAATTTTGACAGAAATAGGTATTAAAAAAATTGTGAAAAATTGTAAAATCTAGTTGGATCAGTAACCTCGGATATTTTTCAACATTAAAGCAATTTGATTTCTGTGCTCTCATTTTGACCTTCTGATTGCTGGTTGTGCTGATTCATTACCGATATTCTATGCTTGATCCTTTGTCGGCCTATTGGACACAAGCGTTATTGCTACTACAGCACCAATCAATCCAGTTCTGTAACTGGATATTGGAATGTTATCAACTGCGAGTCCAGAATTACGAGGGTCACTCACGCAATTCTAGACGAGACACTTTTTGAACTCTTATATCTCCTAGAGTCTCGAAAGCCATCCTTGACATGCATCTCATTTCTTTTGGACTCGTCTCTGCAATTCTCTTCGGATGTGAATCTGCGACTGCTCATTCTGCTAACCTACAAGGACTTCGGGTCTAAATTTGGTGTATATGATTTGATGGTAATTTCTGGAACAAACATGGAAGAAACAAAGCAGGGAAATGTGCTGCCTATTGAAATGAATTAAGAGATACAGCGGTTGCAAAGATTCGGGAGTCAAGAGCTACTGCTGTATACACACTGGAACACACACACACACACAGACCTGCAAGTCAATCTCTCTCTCTACTTTTCGATGAAAGTTGATTTGTAGGTAACACTAATCTAAGCTGCTTGGATTTGTGACTGGAATTTCGACCAGTCATGGTGATGATGCACTACAATTACCGTTAAGCATTTCCCGTTCCTCAAGCAATTCAATAGTTATAAGTGATTCAAGTGTTCCTCATCTTTCGTTTAACTATGTTTCCTGCCTGGAAAAGTGTGGTAATGGATCCATCACTATATCCAAAGAAAAGTTTGGAAGTCGTATGAACAACGTAGTTTTAGCTCATTCAACCCTTCAAAAACAAAGCTCCACTAGAGACAAATGCTTTATGAATATTAGATAAATAGCAAACCCCAAATCAGTGTCGACAAATTCTCTTCTGGATATCGTTAAGAAAACCTTTATTTCTAACTTAAGATAATATATCAGCATGCATCTCGATCCGAATTAATATTACAAATACAACCGGAGACGCCGCTACTAACCAAATGCTACCTCACCTCCAAGCCGAAGCAACAATCAAGCTTTTGTCTTCCCACCCAAAATGAAGTGCACTCATCTCTTCCTTCACCTTGTACCTGTCGCAATACTCAGTAATTAGTAATTTCCGGATCATATCAGTCACGTTCGAACCCATAGGACATGAAGTGAAGCCTGCCATCATCATCCTTGCCCTCCATTTCCCTGCAACCTCATACCGTTCTATCCTCTCCTCTCCCTCACATGCAACAATGTTAACTATGTCCCGTGCCAGGCACTGCTTTTCAACATTCATTCTATCCTGGCTCTCCCTTGGGAGAGTCGCATCAAGAGACTCGAACACAGCTGAGTAGTAATTGTATGCTTCAACGAATCGAGGGAAAAATGGGGCAGTGTTTGTATTCATATCTTGTTCAACCACAGTAACGAGTTTTGGATTCAGGCTCTTAACCATCCGAAGAAGCCGGTCTCGCTGGTTTACTGTCGACACGCTTTCATCTGGCATGTGGTGAAGCTGAAAGGCAAAGTTCACCACAAGTGCTTCCCCAGGCCGACAATCAAGCATTGATGGAGATACATCTGGTGTCTTCGATGCCAAGGCTCGAAACTCAAATGATACCCCAAGTGCTTCTGCTAGCTTCTCCAGTCTTTGTCCAATAATCTTTAGGCCTCCAACAGAACGTTGAACTGACTCAGGGTCATCAATTCCAGTTACTCTCAAATGGGGTGGCTTCCTCGGCAGCTTGGCAATTGTTTGTATCAGAGTTATATATTGAGTTCCTTGGTTGATATCAAAATCTATTATGTGGACTCTTTTCTCATCCTTAAATGCTTCTATAATTGCACCGTTTGCTGCCATAAATCCAAACTTAAAACAAGGGCACACCTCAAAGAGAATCTGCATGGCTGCAAGCCGGTCAGAAGAGGGGGGCTCCTTGCATTTTAAAGCTTGGTAAAGACATTTTCCAGAGTCAGCCACGCGAGCAGCAAGACCTTCGACCATGTAAGCAGCAATCCTTTGAGGAGGATCCCCTTGGATTGAGACCATCTGCCGGAGCTCACTAATCATAGCTGACGCTTCCATGATGTTTCCATCTGCAAGTGCACCAGCACAATCAATTAACAACTTTCTGGGAGTCCTAGGAGATACTTGCGATACTTCTTTGTTGCTGCTGATGCTACTGAGGTTAGAATCTGTTGAGGAAGATTCCTTAGAAGAATCATGAAGCAATGTGTTCTGAACTGGGTCAGCCCATTCCCCATCGACTTCCATGCTGTGACCAGAGCCAAAAATGTCGTCATCATCATCATCATCACCACCATTATCATCAAGTAGTGCTCTTTCCAATTCTTGAAGCTTCAATCTCACATTATCTTCATCATAATCTATTGGATCCGGGCTTGGGCTTTCCAAGTAATTCAATTCAAAATTGGATTGACAAGCATCACCACGTCTGACAGACATTGAAGGAGTGGTAAACGGGCTTTGAGTGCTCACAGAGGCACCGCATGGGTGAAATGAATTTCCAGATATGCCAGAACTAGATGGCTGTATTAGTTCTTCTGTTGGGGAGTCGAGGAAATACTTGTCATAACTTTCAATGCGGAAAGAATCTGTAATAAAAGAAGTCTTACGCTTCTCAGAACCAAATATTTGGGGGGACAAGCCAGGGCAGTCATCACTTCCCTTCAGTGAATAGAGCTTTGGATTTCTATATGATGTGGCAGATAGCTCTGCAGACCTAACTAAAGACATCGTTTTCTTCTTGCTCACTGTAGATAGAGGACAGCTGCTACCATGGAACAAGTCCTGTATCAAAAACAGTCCCATAAGTTTGACAAAGAAATTCTTGTTAAACTCTTATTAACTTTTGAAACTACCAGTCCTTTCTTTTTTTATCCCCTCGTTCAAGAAGGGAAAATATATCTCTCTAGGGCAGGTGAGAAGCAGGTGTGATTGGGCTTGGGGTGGGGGGAGAGAGACAGAAGAGTGAGTGAGGGAGAGTTGAAGTGCTATGTAGCAGCAGGCAGTATAATACGAAAAGCTAAGAACACTCGTGCAAAGTGTACGAATCTATAATTCCCAAACTGAAATTTTAGCATCATTAAGCAATCGATGAGAAGACATACCCAGAGAAAGGGTGCCTTGTTGAGATGCTAAGGAAAAAGAGTTCTGCAGAAACAACCCAATTGGTTTCAGCAGAAAGTAAAATAAGCTTCTAGTTTCAATATTTAAAGCATTTTCACAATACCACTCCTTGGCTATCGACCTTGGCCTCAGCAAGAGTTCAGTAGAATAAGTGTGATCAAATAAATGGAATGTAAGTAGGGTGCCGGGTGGGTAAGTTAGGTAAAGTGATTAAGTAAATTTTAGTTAGGTGGTTAATCTATGAATATTTTCCCAACTGTTTTCCAAAGATAAGTCCCCAACCTTGCCAACATCCCCCGTCACAAAACCCACTCATCCCTTCCCACCAAAACCAAAAAAGAAAAAATTGAGAAGGAAAGGAGATAAAAGGTCTCAATTGATTACGATACGAAGAATTAACAAAAAAGCTAAGGAAAGATTTTCCCTTTTGAGTTTCTCGACATAGGCCAACAAGTGTTTTAAAAAAAAAGTTCGGTAAAGCAAACATTATAAACAGGTACAAGAACATAATTCTTGTTGATTTTTTATCTCCACTGTTTTAATTCAGAGTAAGGTATACAAAGTACACAACTGATGCTAAAAAGAACAAAGGATATATCATACGTAAAATATAAGGCTTAAAGGCTGTGCCAAACATTTGGTTCCCTTTTATCATATAGCACCAGCTCAAGGATCTTATCACTCAAAAACTACAGAACACTGGATAAGATACTACTCTAAGATGGCAGATCCATAAGAAAATGCCTTGTTTAACATCCTAACCTCAAAAAATCTTTATTATAAATTTCCGTTTCGTTACCAAAAACAAACAAGAAGTAAAAAGAAACTAACAGAGCGTTTAAACCATTCGCTGACCTCTGTAACAAGGACAAAAGCGCAAAGTTCTAACAAATTTCAATGATCAGAGAGAAAGAAAGTCAATCAAGGTTACATGGTCGCGAGCAATTATGAAGAGAGCAGCATATTGCATATATCTTGACAATCAATTTCCAGAGTGCAACATAAAGAAAAACGCTTTCAGAAAGAGGGATCCATAACCAACCCAATACAAAACAGTTTGACAAGGATTCACCCAAACGCAAGGGAATTCAATTCGTCGCAGAAGAAATTTAAGGTCTAAAGGAGGGTGAAAACTGAAAATTAAGAATATCAACGGAAAAACACGTGCCTGATGAAGAAGGAGAACCTCAGAAGGAAGGAATAGAGATCATTTCAGAAGTCATATCCTGGGAATAAGCAAATACCCAGATGGAGATGAACATTAGAATTCGCTTCAGGAAGAGAAAAGCCTTAGTTGACTATATGCCGAAGAAAAACAAAAGGAGCAAATACCCCTTTATTGACATATATATGTTAAAAAAGTTAAAGATTTGGAGGTTCGGTAGGTCGAGAAGCAATAAACCATATAAGAAATCGAAATAAAGAAGCAGAGACAACAACAAACTTGACTATTAATATAGGTTAAGAAATAAAATAAACGGCAGGTACACAGATAAGGAAACCTTTAAGTAATTAAAAAGTTATGCGTTTGTTAGAAGGATGTGAGCTACCCGATTTAAGAATCTGAAGTAATTAACATACAAGACCCATCAGTTTAATGACCATGGTGATTAAAAAAAATCTGATCTTCTGGGATCTAGAAGTGCAAGACAGAAAACTAGCAAGAAACTCACCCCTAGATTTCCTTCAAAGAAACTTCTTGGCTTCAACACAAACACTTTAGACAGAAAATCCAGTCTTCTGGAACTGCAAGTGTGAGAAAGGAAAGTAGGAAGAAGTTCACCTCAAATTTTCCTTCAAAGAAACTTCTTAGGTTCAACGCGATTGCTTGTTTCTTTAATTATCCGTGCAGCTCTTTTACTTTTTCTTCGTGCTTCTGTCCGTCTGCATGTTTACACCAACTTGTCTGACTCGGGCTGTTTGACAGCACAATGTAAAGAAGATCCGGTGTGCTACCGTGACACCATGATGGGTTTTCTCCATTTTTCATCACTCCATCTTGGCCGGCCAATTCTCGGATCAATCATCAAAAAATTGACCTGACGAAGTGTATGGCTCTTGACAATTTTCTAAAGTTTGGGGACATGCGTATGAACTACTTGGACTGGTGGCAACGTGTGAGACAATTGTACGGTGATTGGCTGAAAGTGGAAATGGCTTGGTGGGCTCGGTGACGTAATGGATGAACATAATTGAAAGAATGAACGGGTGGAGTCATGGCACTCCATGACATAGTCAAAGGTATTTTGCAGGCCCTCCTTTTCTCTTACGCCCAGGAAACTCATCTAAAAGGACAGGCTTTTCTGTAGCCGTGTAAAATTTTCAAAGCCGTGTATGAGTGGGGATTCATGACACCGCCTCCTTTTTTCCTTTAATCTATTCCCTGTCGGAAAACCACACAGTCTTGAGAACTTTCACCGACATATAATTAGCGAAGGTGTATCTGAGGAATTGTAAAAAACCAAACATGGAGCGCCCCTTCTGTTCGCCCACTGTTTTCTCTCCTTGGAAGTTCATAGCTTGACTATGGGGTTTTGTATTGGAAGTCTATAGCCCTTGCAGAAAACCAAAAGTTGTTCGTTCTGCTGCTCATGGAATTGATGAACTTGTGAGATCTGGGAATCTCACAGTAAGGAAAGTCATTGTCATAGGTTAAACAGTATCTTACAAGGAAAAAGAAAAGCAGGAACAAAGAAAAGTCCGTTTGCTGGCAGTTTCTCCACGGAACATCTATGTTTTTTTCTATGTTTTTGATGGAATTCCAGAACAATCTATGTTTTTTTCTAGTATACACTCGAATGCTAAAATGTACTGCACGCAACTTCCAACCCATTAGGAGATTAAGGAGATAAAACTGGAAAAATAGAAAGAGAACAAAAACTTTGCATACTCTATTAGTTTTACTCAATTGTAAGCCAAAGAAAACAATAATTTTTAGTGTAGATTAAACAGTGATCAATATGTTAAAGATAATATATCAGTTGAATGCTGAAAAATAGAGCGTTTATCAAAATTGTCTGTTTTGAGCAATAGTTTGCAAGGAGCATCCCTTATCATTCCTAGACAAGTGGAATGTCAAATTCAAGGATTTCCGCATCCATAGTGTGAAATGAATCTCAGGCGTCATCAATCGTAAGTTAGAGAGTAGTGGGTAAGAAAGTGTTATAGGACCAGCCAGTTCGATCACGATAAAACTTGTAATATACTAATGTTAAGGTCCCAATCATCCTCGCCTTATCCCAAACAGGGATGTGGCACTGTGGGCGATCAGATTCACATAACTTTTGTGCATATAAAAAGGCAAAGTTGTGGTGAAAATCATAGGGACACGGATTATCTAGTCATCTAACGAATTCGTTGGGGTTAAAGGCTGAAGCTGGAACATATAATAACCTTATTCTTTGTCAGATGGTAGAAATGCTACTCACAACCTTGTCAAGGGGGGGCCAGTCCTTCTCAAGACCTTATCTACAATGTTCGTTGTTTCTTGTACGCTATTTTCTTTCTCTTTCCCTTTCCCTGCGTCATTCTTAAGTGTAGATATAGGTCACCGCGTTGAAGTTATCTGATCTTGTAAGCCCAACATTGTTTACGAAATGAATCAAACCAATGCAGAAACCTTATCTTTAACATCAGCTCAAACCAGAAAAACTTGTGTTAGCTTTCCAAGCAGCAGCTTTTGCAAAGTGGTTCTTTATGATCTTTGGGCAATCCTTGTTCTCAGGCATGGATTTGGAAATGAAATTAGAAAACCAAGTAACTAATTTGGCTGAAGTTAAAATGGGTGTGGAATTATCAATGTTCAGCTCACCGAAGAGGGGACCATGCATGTCATCTTTTCCGATAAGATGGGCTGGGCGTTAAACTTGGTGCTCCAGGATTTGATGATATGATAAGAAAAAAGGGGAAAAGGTGGGGGAGAGGGTAGGGGTTGGTCTGGTTACCAGGTCAATCTTGGTTGCCTTCACAGAACAGAGGCAACCACGGAGATTGGAGGTGTCCAAATTCTGATGGTTTCAGTATGTTATGATTGGACTTTACCTAATAAAAGAAGAAAACGATAAGAATGGGAAGTAAGAGTAGGGATGGGAGAACATACTTTAATGTTGGTATTGTCGTGGTCAGTTAGGACGAGAACATCAAGAATAATGGATCGTAGGCAACCACTTGTGACCTCTTTCAGTGTCGCACTGAAGCATATAATTGACTGCATAGCTTTTTCTCCTTCCTTGAACCCTTAAAGAAAGGAAACTTTTCATGTAAGGTTTAATTCCAAATCATACGGGTTGTTATAGGTTCACTTGGTGCCCACTAACTGGAGGAGGACATACAGATCAGCGACTAGGTAACCTAACCCTAGGGCTAGGGCTCTGGTGGTGACTTACAAGGCATCTTTTCCACATTCCTTTCCGTAATCATAGCTTTGGACCATTTCTGCATTGCTTCTGGGGGATGTTGCCTAGGCATAACCAGTTGTGCAACTCTTCTAAATTTCTGTATTCTGTTTGGCAAGTCATAAGGTAGGTGGGGTTATCTGCCAATCATCATATATGCGTATGAAACTAGTATTTATCGTTTACAAATTATTCTTTCCTTTCGCTAATCAGCAGCTAGGGATCTGTTTTGATGTTGTATCCCTTAGAATTTTGTATTAATATAGAAAAACAAACACAGAAACAGTTCTTCCGAGTTAGGCCAGCACTAATGATTTCACGACCACAAGTGCTTTGACCTAATGATACATTATATCCATCATGAAGCAAATGTCACCGGTCAAAATCATGTGACTCTGACCCCTTTTAGACTGGCAAAACGGAGAAAAGAAGAAGATGAAATGAAAAATCTAATACCTTAAGAAATGGTTTTGATCTGTAAATGCAAGTATTGGAAATGCTTAGTGAACGAAACCAATTGAAGTTAGGCCAAACTTAATTTGACATTTAGGTGTTCTCGGATTCGGATCAGTTACACATAAGATTACTGGGCTTAAAAGAAAGAGTTAAGCTAATCATAGCCCAATGCTAAAAACATAGACAGCCAAACAAAAATCGAAGGAGAGGAAAAAGGAAACGAATAATTATTTCTTTAAGCCTAATTTTTCTAGTTGTACTAAATTCTACCCTATGACACTAAAGTTATCCTAAATATTTTCTGGATAACTTAATTGTCCAAAATGGTTTATGGTTAATTACTTGCTTATAATCAAATGTCGATTAACATGTTACATACCCGGTAACTTATTATAATTTTTTTTAAATTTAAGTAAAAAAATAAAGGAAACCCGAAATGCTTTTTTATTTTTTATTTTTATTTAAAAAAAAAAAACAGATGACTTTTGCACTAGATACACCATGATCTCCCCTTAATGGAAAGCGTCTGTGCACACTTCTCAAGTGGAAGCTACCCTCTTCTCCGTATTAGGGGTACAGTTGAGATCTTAATATAGAGGAAGGAATGCTACCCATTACTGAAAATATGAAGGCAAGGGTTGCCATGGAGCACAATTATCAGGAGTCCCCTTTAACAAATGAGGAAAACTGGTTACCATTCATTATCAAAGGCAGTCAACCGCATCCTATCAGGGAAAAATACTCTTCAATTCACAATTTTTTTTTTCTTTACCTATAGATACTTTATTTGTAAAAGATTAAAGGTAAAACTACAACTTATTAATAGCATAAATCATTACTCATACAAAATGTCAATTGGTAAGGAATTTTGATGTGAATTTAGGTGTGTATCCAAGAGACGATTTATGATAAAAATATGTAAAACACAGTTTTTTTTTTTGGTGAAGTAAAATATATAGTTTACAATAAGAATCTTTAAGATACCATTAACACACTAGTAATCAAACCAACACAACTGTAGACCTCAATGACTATATCAGAGGAAGAGATTTAAGATGGATGGAGGGCAGAATGGTGACGCCGTGAAGGAAACAAAATAAGATGGTTAGTGGAAGGAGACGATTCGGTCATTGAATAGGAATACTCGTTCCAGTTGATGGATTCTGAAAATTGGTAAGGGATGAAGGCTCGGTTTGGGATTGGAAAACAATTTTTTTGGAACCCACGACAAGAGCCTTCGACCATTTCTTTTGCCTCACTAAAGCGATCTACTATTGCACCTTCCAGTGCCTTTACCTCTTTTTCTTCTTTTCTAGATTCTTTTCCCTTGGAATGTGGCCGGTACTAATGTACAGATAAGTTTCAATTGATACCACATTTGGTTGCTCTGTTTGACGGTCCTTTCCATCAAATCGGGTGGTGGATGACATTGACGTTTCAAAAGCGTGCTCTGCATTCCCCTGTAATGGGCTTTGTGCTCTACTTTTTACTACCTAGTCTGTTGGGCTTGAACTTTTTTCTACGGACTATTCCCGTTCCTTTTAGCGTGTCCCCGCCTTTTCTTTCTCGCAGTGTCATTTAGATTTCGCCAGAAAAATAATAACTTAAAACTTCACTCATGTTGTATTTGAAAAATTTTGACAGTGCCATTAAAAACGTTCAAAAAAAGACAAATGAAAAAAACTTTAGTATAGATCACGAAGAGTTCAGTTTTAAAATCTTCTCTCGAGTTCAATTCATCTTTGAAGAACTTATTGATTAGATCTATCATTTAGGCCTCTTGTGACTAATTTCTCAATGGATAGTAGTTGTCATAGAAGAAGGATGTGAAGTGTAGTCGAAGCAGTAGAGGGAGATGAAGTTGAAAGGAAGAGGATGAATAGCGGCAAAAATATGTAACTGTATTTCACGTCTATTCTAACCCGAGCAATGTAATATTTGCTACTCTATTTGTTAACTAGACTATGTAAAATACTACATAGTTAGTAACTAACATACCAACTAACTTAAAACCATTTTTCTAATATTATGTTGCGTTCTCTTACAAGGATTGTGCAATTTTTGCAGAGAAATAGATAGTTCATTTTGGAATTGTCTAGAACATTGCAGAAGTGGGTGGCTTGAAATATCTAGAACACGTGGCAATGTGGGTGCAACTGATTCAGGTTTAAATACAGTTAATGCGTTGAGGGAGTTGATGCTATTGTGGATGTAGCTGATATTGGTGTAGTTGATACTCTCCCTTAAACTTGGGATGGTTGCGGAATTTGTTAGATAAGGATAGAATGATGCTTAAAAAATATGCTTGGTGGAGATATTTGTGAATTGTTGTATGGCAGGACCATGATGTGTCACCAATATTTCTAAGGCTCCTTTCTTTAAATGAATTGGTAACCAATAATTAACTTCTATGTGCTTGGTGAGATAGTGTAACATAAAACACCATTTTGAGTCTAGGTTGAGATACCCAAATTTTTGTTCAAGAGGTAAATCTAGGCAAATTTAGTTTTTGCAAAGGCAATAGTTTTATATTTGGCTTCAGTAAAGGACCTAGCAATTATTGTTTATTATTTTGCGCTCCTAAAGAAGTTATTAGCAACAAGAAAGAAATAGTAGCTAGTGGTTGAATGTTGTGATATTTTTAGTGACCCAAGTGTACATCACTAAACTTGTAGAGGCTAAAGGAATTGTGTGAATGAACATGAAGAGGAGGTCAGAGATCTTGTGAATGTAGTGAAGAAGGTGCTTAATGCCATAAAAGTCTTAAACTATTGGTAAGTTCACAATCTAATAGATGAGATATTATTTACACAAAAAGTCATCACAAGTGAGAGTGAGATTTGAAAAACATCAATACGACTTTAAAACAAACAAGACTAGGAAAAGTCAACAAAGTTAGGAGGTTACTTTATGTATGTAGCGATAAAAAGATGGCTATAAAAGAAAAGTATTACTGATGTCAAACTAGAGAAAAAGCCATTGATATGTGGTAGTTATGGCAAAAACAAGATGAATGGTTGTAAACTTGACAACAAGATTGGAAGTGTTAAGAATGTTGATGTGGGATTTTGGAAAAAACCTTTCACCATAAGCTAAGCCTTTAGTTGATCAAGTGTACCATTAATTGCAAGCTTGGGGTTAAAGATCCATTGATAATCAATCATATGCATGGAAAAAGAATTGGTAATTAAGGTCAAGTTATGGTTGCAGTAGAGGATAGTCATTTTAGCCTTTATTATGGCATGCCAGCTAGGATGGGCATGGGTAAAGAGGTGATTAAAAGAACTACAATTGTAGAAACTACTATAGCAAGAGCATAGAAGATATTTGGCTTGAATATGCTTGATTTGTTACATGTGACCACATGACAAGTGACAAGGGGTGGAGAGGGGTCTATAAAAGGAACCTATTTCACTAGTGAAACAAGAGTGGGAAAGAACAATTACATTAATGAAGACAAATGACTTGAATTAGAAGTGTTGAGACATAGGTTGAGAGTAATTATGGAGTTAAGACAATGTGATAAAGAAGGGCATAAGAGCATCAATGGTAAGATCTAAACCATGCCTAAAAAAGGAAGGACATTGGTTAAAGAAGATGAAGTAACAAAAGAATGAAAATTTGAAGCAAGACTAGTGGACAATTAGAAATTAGCTTGATTGATTTGGAATAGGATGGGATATTGGCTCTAGGTTAGAGAAAGTGAGAAGTGGTCCATTGGCTGAAGCTTGAATCCAAGGCAAAGCCTATTAGGAACAAACTTCAAAAGCTTGGAGGAAGGTAATGTGGGACTTGCAAAGGTACAACTCAATTTGAGGACAAAGTGAATAGGTTGCAAAGGAGTATCCAATTGAAATGGTATGTGTTGTAAAAACTGTTGCAAAAGCAAAATCAAGTTCATGAAAGACCACTAAACAATAAATAAACGCTCTTCCACTTGTTGTATGGAGACATTTGTATCCTTGTGCTAGGTATTGTAATCCATAAGAGTGATTGATGAGATACTTTATCATGAGCATATCCACACAAAAAGGAATGCAAGAATACTAAAAAATGTGAAGAAATTGATCTTGTAAGGGTTGGTTATGGAGCAATTGATTAGGTGTATTCATGTCTTAAAATGGTATTGGTAAGCAATTAAGAAAGAAAACTAAATTGTAAAGCCTTCAACACAATAGGCTCTAGGAAGCGATGCATCCATGTTTCACAATATGATGATATTTTCATTCAACTATACCATTTTTTTAACGAGTTTGTGTGCATGACAACATACAAAGTATAGCAAGATTTCCAAATAAGCCATGAATTTAATGCTAAAAAGCTCACCTTCAACCATAACTTGATTATTTAATGTAAAAGACTTAAATTAAGATGACTAGCTTTTGATACCAAATATTTGTCATCACATTTTCTCTTCTCACCGTGAAAAGAGCCTGAATTTCCAAATCAAGCAATACATTCATTCCACCACACCATTCTTGTTAAATTTCAAATGATAGAGAAGATATTTAGTTTAATAAAAATGGACAATAGATCATTCTCAATAGTAGGTGCAACAAGCACTAATTTAAGTTGAATATCACAACTATGAATAGGAAGAACTACATAGTAATCCATATGAGATATTTTAATATGCTATTGATTACCAACAATGAGTTGGGTCCCAAAAGCACCCTAAAATGGGGATTGAATTAGGTTTCTAAGTTCCTTTTTATATTTTCTCCTAGAGTTATGACTATGTGTGCTTCATGACAATTTACATGTAATCAAATTAAACAACACAACAAGTAATAAACTTGCAATGCTATTCAACCAAAATAAATAAGGAGCACACACATACATAAACACAAAGACAATGGTTTTGGAAGGTGATTTATTCTAAACTTGCTTGGCACCTAGTGTACCGTGCTTTAACAACTAACTAGAGTTATTCTTACAACCAATTTTCAATTAATTACAAGGGATAATGAATTTTCTTAAACTCAATTACAAAATCTCTCCTAGAGAAAAAATTTCAAAATAAGCTTCTAATAATGATACAAAAATGGTGTTAAAAAACTTTAATCTAGTGCTATAAAATAAGAACAAAATAATATGGACAAAAGTCTAAAATAGTTTTCCAAACCCTAACATAGTTTGCTTGAACATTATAAATCCATAATAATTTGTCAAACAAACTATAAGCAACATAGAAGTGTGTGAAACAAACTTGCACAACAAAAGAACATCAAGAAATCTCTCAGTATTATCTTAGATGCATGAATGAGTTTTAAGCAACCTTGAATTATAAATTTTGAAATAATCACTACAATCTATAGCTTACACCTTGCTAGTGCTTTATACACCTAAATCTATGTCCTTCAAAGGAAAGATTTTTAGATTTTTGACGTGCTTGGCTCCTTGCCTTAACTTTATTTCCATTTCCCAAATTTGTTGAGACAACTCTAAGTTTTAGTGATTGGGATTGATACTTTCTTCTCCAAGAAAGGTTTTGTTCCTTGTGGAGAAAACATCGTGATAAGCTGAATTTTAAATCTCCTTTAGTCAAGCAATGTCATGTTGGCTTTAGTGAATTTGCTTCAAAATTTAGAATCAATGATTGCACTATATGTGATTGCCACTATTCATATGCAGGAAACTTATGCTGGTTAAGAGTGTTGAAATAGTTTTAGCGCCATTTCTTTAAAAAGAAAGGGAATGTTGATTGACAAGTAGGTTACCTCAATCATGAGATTGATGGAGAGCACAACATGTCAACACATTTATGTAGTAATGTAGATATTATAAATATTGAATTTATAAATTCCCTATATTACATATCCTTAACTCTCAATGAACATAAAAAGACCTTCCATTGTCAAAAGGTTTTGGTAGAAATATTAGCAATTTGGTCAAAAGTGTTGACATTGTTTACAATAATAGTCCCCTTAAGGACATTGATCTATAACAAAATGATGTCCCACTTATACTTATTTAAGTTTATATTACTTGTATTATCACACATTAGAGGTATAGAACTTTGAGCTAAATTAAAATTAGTAGGTTGGTTTTTTATCCAAAGTGCTTGGGTTGAACAGTTACTTAAAGTAATATATTTAGCCTCACTAATAGACATAGCAATATTTAGTTACTTTTTTGAAAACCATGAGACTAAAATATTTTTAAAAAATTGATAAGTCCTACTAGTACCCTTATGATCAATTTCACATGCTATGTAATCTACAATATTATAGGCATGTAAATGAAGAGATAACTTTCTAGGATATCATATGCCTAAGTTAGGTATGTGTTTAAGATATCTAAAATTCTCTTAATATTCAAAATAAATTTCTTTAGGATCAACTTAGTAATGAGTACAAAATAAAACACTAAAAAGAATGTCTATTAGGAAGTAGTGAAATATAATAGTGAGTCTATTATGCTTCTATAAGTACATTCTTGATTAGCACATATATGGGTTAATGTCCCATTGGAATGACTACCTCTTTAACTCTATGAAAGTTGAACTTCTTGAGAAATTCACATACAAGTTTACTTTAAGAAATAAAAATATCATGAGTTGTACTTGCAATCCAAAAAAATAACTAAGTTTACTTATCATGCTCATTTCACATTTTTTTTCTTCATAAGATTAACAAATTCTATACATAACAATGGATTAGATGAACAAAAAATAATGTCATTTACATATTCTTGAGCTAAAAGAATATTAATATTATATGATTTTATGAACCAAGTAATTTTGAGCATAGAATAAGTGTAGTAAATAGATATACCAGGGTTAACATAGTTATTATTGACATAGAATATTTTGACTTTACCTCTGCCTTGACCTACCTTGTTACATATTTTTTATAGGTCTTTTTTCTTTAGAGAAAGAACCAAATTAAAAGGTATTGGGATCTATATCCAAGTGAAATGTTAATGCATGTCCTCTTGAGTCACGAGCTATGTTACCCTCATTAGGATTGCTAGTCAAGAAGAAATCATGGAGCTCCCCATATTTAAGTCCTTTTTTGATGCTAAGGCTTGCACTCTTCGTGCCAATCATGATGCTATCAAACCAAGGGTTGCAACTACTAGCACATATCCAACTTCAATGAAGAAGTACACTCACCATTTGAAAAGAAGTACAAGACTATCATACAAATGTTAAGGTTATACCAAGAGCTAATGCACAATTATCACAAGGATACACGTGGGAAAAGAGTGGTTATTGAGGTTAATATTATGAAAACATATGATACAGTGTACTGGAATGTAATCTTAAATATATTAAAAGTTTTGAAATTTCTAGACAAATTCAGATATTAGATTGAAAGTTGCATTACTATTGTTAGATACTTTGTAAACATAAATGGCTCTTATGCATGTTCTTTTAAAAGGGCTAAGGATCTTAGACAAGGGGAATCTTCTTTTCTTTTTTCTTTTTGTCATTATGATGAAGATCTTTAATATAATTTTATACAAGAAAGTATCTTCTAGAAGTTTCAAATATCATTATAAATGCTCTAAAAAAAAAGATCATTCATCTATATTTTTGTTGATGACATTTTCTTGTTCACTCATGGAGATATTAAATTTATATTGTGTTTGCTAGAAGCTATGCAAGAATTTGAGAAAATCACAGGATTGAAGATGTACTCACAAAAATATCAAATTTTCTTCTCATGCTTGTTTAAATGAGAAAAGGCTATAATATTTGATCATGTTCCTATCTAAGAAGGTCAACTTCCTATTAAATACTTAGAAGTTCCATGGATTTCAAAAAGACTCTTCAATCTAAATTGTGTAATTCTAACAAATAAAATACTAAAGAAAACTAAAGGATGTGAGTCTAAGCATATAAGCTATGAGGGGAAACTACAACTAGTAAAAAATTTTTTATTCTTTTTGCAAACATATTGATTATAAATTTTTTTATTGGCCAAACAGATGCTATATGAAATGAAAAAAAGAATTAGACTTTTCCTATGGGCAAGTAAATCTACTAGATGATGTGTAGCAAAAGTAGCATGGAATGAAATTTGTTATCTTAGAATTTTTAGAGGAATGAGATTGATAGACATTCACACTTGGAATAAGGCAATAATTAGGAAACTTTTATGATTTCTTGTGCACAATAACTCAAACTCCTTATATGCTATATGGATGATATTAGAAAATTCTAGGAAAAAAAATGTTTTAGAAGTAGAGATGAAAGGATTGCTAGCTTGGAGTTGGATGAACATTTTACAAGTAACGAGTAGACTTTCACAATTAGTGACTAGATCAAAGTACAACATTGTTAAAAGTTATGTAATGCTAAAAGAGAGTAGAGAAGAAATTGAATGGGCAAAACTAGTATGAAGAGGAGTAGCAATGCATAATTTTATCTATTAGATCATTTTTTTTAAAAAAAGCTAACTATAGCAGATTAAGTGGTAATATGAAATAACTTAGTAGACATCTAATGCAACCTTAGTAGACTTCTAGAAAAGAAATGTTTTAGAAGTAGAGATGAAAGGATTATTAGCTTGGAGTTGGAGGAACATTTTACGAGTAAGGAGTAGACTTTCACAATTAATGACTAGATCAAAGTACAACATTGTCAAAAGTTGTGTAATGCTAAAAGAGAGTAGAGAATAAATTAAATGGGTAAGACTAGTATAAAGAGGAGTAGCAATGCATAATTTTATCTATTAGATCATTTAAAAAAAAAAAAAAGCTAAGTATAATAGATTGAGTGGTAGTATGAAATAACTTAGTAGACTTCTATGCAACCTTTGCCAACAATAAGAAGAATCATATGAATATTTATTCTTTAATTATAGGTTTACAAATTACATTTGGGGGGCTCTTTTAGGTATCGATAGATTATCTAGGAGAATTAAATAATGAAAAGTAGAAGTACATTGAATGATCAAAGTTGTTAAATGTAAAAGTTTGCAATGACCTTGCTCAATGTATCCTTCAAAGCTCCATTATATCATATTTAAAGAGAAAAAAAATAGAAGAAAATTCAATAGTAAAAGTTTAGACAATTCGATTGTTATTGCTAAATAAAAAAAGATATAAGAGGCAAGATTTCATCAATTAGGGAAATGGAGCCTATTAATTGTAATGAGTTTTTACAAAGGCTTTAGAATTTACCAAATGTAGTTTTTAAACTTAAATGAGGGTGTTGCAATTGAAGTATTTGTATTTTCTTTGGTAATATATAATACTTAACCTTTCACTAGAAAAAAAAAAAAGACTACCATACACCTAGAGAGGTTAATATATTCAAGGAGCTTCTTTACAATTCCAAGATTGGGGCCACGCATGGTAACTGTATTGATGTTTTTCTTTTGGGGTATTGAAGACTTAATTCCATCACTTTAAAATTAAAGACAAGATTAATTCCAAGGGGAAAATTTTATGTCATAAAAAAGAAAAGCTAAGCCCAAAACTATTATCATGGAGTTGTTTTTAGGAAATTATCATCCACCTTTAGGACTCTTTTTCCAAGAGTTCACCTTGTTGGTTAGCATCGTGTATACAAGAGGAATCACTTTGTGGGTCACCTTTATGCATGCAGTAGTTATAGTATCTTATGTTGAAAAAAAAGGTCTAAACTTTTGCACTTCGATTAAAGTAACAAGGAAACACTAAAACACAAATAATATGCTTTGAATCATAAGTAAAAGATACAAATACTGTAATCTATACAATCAACACAAAAGAATTTTTGACATTGAAAACTCCCCCATTGTGAAGGATAAAAACTACGAGATCGATTATAAAGTACACCTAAATCTTTATTATACAAATCTTTAAGTTTACAACCCAATTAAGTCCTTAACAACATCAATAGGATAAAAATTCACTAATTCAACAATTGATAGTAAAGAATAAGTAAAAAATATTAACTTCACAAAGAAAAGTTGGAGGAAAGTAACCCATATTTTTGACCAAGATTTGCTAATGTAAAGAGCATTAAGTGATGATCTAACCATTCACAATAAATAACACCTAATTTCAAACCCATTAACAAAAACTTAGCTCAATTGGACCACAAATTGGCCTTAATTAATTGTTTGATGGATTGATATACATAGCTTTTAATTCTTGCATAAATTCTACCTTTTTTTTTCCCTCTCTCTTTTTTCTTTTTGGTAGCAACTCTAGAAATTAGGACAACACCTCCTTAAGAGGACCTGATACAAGACCCAAATACGAGTTGGATTGGCCCAACAATTCTCTCCCTCTAGCCCAAATGAGAGAGATTTCAAATGTCAATTTCTCAAGCGAAATCCAAGCTAGCTACACACCAACAAAACTCAAACTTTTCCCGCTAAAGTGCTTTTGTTATCATGTTAAAACTATTATCCTTAGTATGTACCTTTTCAAGGTCAACCTCTTTAGTTTTTATGATATCTTATATCAAATGATACTTTATATCAATATCCTTTGATCTTTGATGAAAAGTAAAATTCTTAACAAGATGTATAATACTTTGGCTATTACAAAATAACATTTTTTTTTTTAGAGTAAAACCAAGTTCTTTTGTAAATTCTTTCAACCAAAGCAACTCTTTATATGATTCCATTACGATAATAAATTTTGTCTCAATTGTAGATAAAGTAATAAATTTATGTAATCTTAATTGTCATGTCACAGCTCCCTTTAAAAACTTAATCAAATAGCTTGAAGTAGATCTTCTGTTATTAATATCCCATGCCATGTCTGAATCTACATATCTAACAAGAATAGGCTTTTTACTCATAAATAAAGGTTTCAAACTAGAAGTGCCTTAAAGATACCATAGGATCCATTTTACTATATTTCAACGTTCTCTTCTAGGATTCAAAATGAACTTGCTAACTACCCCAACTACATAAGCTATGTTTGACCTTGTACAAACTTTTGCATACATTAAACAACCAATAACAAAAGCATAAAGAACTATTTTCATATCCTCCACCTTTTTCTCATTTGCAAAACATTATTTCTTACTAACTTTCATATCAAGAATTTGCTTCATTAAGAATGACTTACTCAACTATTAATTTAACTTTTCAATTCTTGTAACATTCTTACCAATTATAAGCATGTCATCTATATAAAGTAATAGAATGATGAAATCATCTTCTAAGAACTTATACACAACTACACAATGATTATAATTTATCTTCTTATAGACTTGCTTTCTTATAAAAAATTCAAGTGTTTGATACCATTGCCTTAGTGCTTGCTTTAAGCTATATAAACTTTTCTTTAGCTTACAAACATAGTTCTCTTTACCTTTTTTTTTTTTAAAAAAAAAACTCTCCAATTACTCCATGTAAATTTCTTTATTTAAGTCATTATGAAGGAAAACAATCTTTACGTCCATTTACTTAATCTCAAGATTAAAACTAGTAGCCAATTCCAAAATTACTTGGATTGAAGATATTTTCATAATGGGTGAGAAGATCTTATTATAATTAATTCTCTTTTTTTGATTAGTACTCTTAACAACTAGTTTAGCTTTGTATCGAGGTTGTGAAGAATTTTTATCATGCTTCAATCTATAAATTCATTAATCCTTCAAAGCTCTCTTGTACTAACAATGCCACCAACTCAAATGTTTGATTATTGTGCAAAGATTTTAACTTATCTTACATTGTATCAACTTATTTTTTCTTATTCACATCCTCTACTATTTTTTCAAAGCTTTCATGCTCACCTACATTAATCAACAATACATATTCCTTAGTAGAGTATCTAGAGGATGGATGGCGATTTGTAGTAGGCCTCTTCAATGGTGGAATTGAAGATGAATCTTACTAAACATCAACACCATTATCTGTTTAAGTGTTACTATTATTTATACCCTATTGGTCATTCTAAATTTGATCTTAAACCTAATCTTAAACATTATATTGAATTACATCAATATCAATCATTTAAAGGAATTAAATCAATATTGATACCAATCTCAGAGCCTTGTGACATAATCTTCTATTTTTAGCCAATATATGTTATATTCTAATTCTTGAAAAATACAACATCAAAACTCCTCATAATTTTTTTCACAGTAGAATCATAAAACCTATAGCTAAATTTCTCAAAATCATAACTAAGAAGTATACATTTTTGCGTTTTAACATCTGACTTAAATCTTTTATCCTTTGGAATATGAGCAAATACTTTACAACCAAATATCCTTAGATAATTATTGGGGACATCTATTGTCAAATCAAACTCTATCTTGCACATCATTATCTAAAGCAATAGTTTAAGATAGATTGTCAACATGAGCTTTTATAGGTAATACCTCACCCCAAAATGTCTTTGGTAGGTTAACATCTAAAATCATGTATATGACTCTCTTAACTAATGTTTTGTTTGTTCCTTCTACTATACCACTCAACTAAAGTATTTTTAGAAGTGTCTTTGACGTCGAATACTATGTTGTCTACAATACTTATCAAATAGTCCAATATACTTACCATTAGTGTTTGATCAAATGCATTTCAACTTCTTTCTAGTTTGTTTCTCTACTAAAACTTAAAACTACTTGAACATCTAACACTAGGTCTTTTGATGTCAAGATACAAACCTAAAGCTTCTTTGAATAGTAATTAATGAAGGTCTCAGAGTAAGATGTTCTAAAAAGTGTCCTTGAGGTAACTGGGCCACAAACACGTAAGTGTACTAATTCCAAGAAATTTGATTTTCTTAAAGAATGGTGACTATAGAATGAATCTCTTTTCTATTTTTCAATTAAATAATGTGCACATTTCTCAAGTTTTATACTCTTAACTCCAAATAACAAGTTCTTCTTTCATATATTCATGTAATTTTTCACTCATGTGATTTAATCATTTGTGTCATAAATCACTTGCATTCTCATTTTTCACTACATTACAAATGTTTTTGAAAATCTTCCCTAAAAAAAATACAAAGAAGGTTGGAAAAAAAAGGGTTTAAACTTTCTCACTCAAATTGAAACTTTTTACTAAATACCAATAAGTGCCAATGCTTCACAATAAGTCCAATCAGCCTCACTCATGTTGTCTAGCTTTGCTTTGCTAAACACTAGTAAATGCTAACACTTCATATAAAATAAATCTTTCATCTTACCTTTCCAAACATGATAATTTCTTCCATTTAAACTAATCATCCTATTAGTATTCAGTTTCATTGTTCAATCACATAAAAAAAATAACTTAGGCTTTTAATACCACTCTATTGGGGGAAAAAAAGTTTAAACTTTCCCACTGAGGTGTAAACTTTTTGCTGAACACCAGTAAGTGCCAATGCTGCACATAAAGCAAATATTTCATATTACCTTTTCAAACATGATAATTTCTTTCATTCAAACTAATTATCCTATTAGCACTCAGTTTCATTGGTCAATTAGATGAAAAAAAATCCACAACCTAGGCTTTTAATACCACTTTGTTAGGGAAAAAGAGGTTTAAACTTTCCCACTCATGTGTAAACTTTGTGTTAAACACCAGTAAGTGCCAATGCTTTACATAAAGCAAATATTTCATCTTACCATTCCAAACATAATAATTTCTTCTATTCAAAGTAAATCATTTTATTAGTGTTTAGTTCCATCATTCAATCAAATGAAAAAAATCAAAACCTAGGCTTTTGATACCATTCTATTGGGAAAAAAAAAAGTCTAAACTTTCCTACTTTGATTAAACCTATGAGGAATACTAAATTACAAATAATATATTTTGAATCACAAGTAAAAGAAGTAAACATTACAATCTACATAATCATTATAATAGAATGTTTTATGTGGAAGACTCCCATAATGTGAAGGATAAAAACCACAAGACTCATCACAGAGTGCACCTAATTTTCACTATATAAATTTTAAGTTTTATAACCCAATCAAGTCCTTAAAAAATCAATAGTACAAAGATTTTCCAATCTAATAATAATAAAATTAATAATTGATAGTGTAGAACAAGTTGAAAACATTATCTGAACTAAGAAAAGTTGGAGAAAAATCATCCAAATTTTTTATCAAAATATATTGATGTAAAAAGCTCCAAATGATGATCCAATTATTCACTATATAGAATACCTAATTTTGAACCTAACGACAAAATATCAGCTCACTCAATCTATGAATCGACCTTAATCAAACATATGATGAATTATTATGCATGATTTTTAATTTTTGCAAAAATTTTGCCCTCTCTCTCTCTCTTCTCTTTTTGACTGCAACCCTAAAAAAACTTTCTTTTTTCACTTTTAATATTAAGGCAATACTACTGTAAGAGGACCCAACATAAGGCCTAAATATAGGTTGGACCAGCCCAACATTTCAATAGTGAGCTGTAACTAAAGAACGTGTCTATTGCTTTGTTGTGTTAGTTTTATTGTTGTTAGTAGTTATGGGTCGTGCGTTGCCTTATTTACTTAGTGTTCCGTATTATTTGTTTAGGAAAGAAGGGCAATTTGAGGACAAAAACACTATTTCATCAATCTAAATAGAGTTTTTCCTGCGACGAAAATAAATGTGTGGTTATCCCTTTGGTGAGAACAGAGGTTTTTGCATCTCTTTGATGATGCAAACATCCTCGATCATCTAAAATAACCCAGCATCATTCCAAATGAGCATCTATCAAACCTTTCAAGCTTATTTATGTGTTCTGATTATCAAACACATAACATGGGCCAACAATGTTGGTAACAAAAGTCTATGTGATTAATGGGGTCTTAACCCGTTAGTCAATCCAATTTGTGTACCACCTACAATATGTGGGACATCAAGCACATCGTAGATGATAGAAACCCACATACTTGAGAGAGAATGTGATAGTGAGATTGTGTACTCGAAAATATCACGTGTATGAAAATTTTGTCAAAAAGATCGAGAGAAAAAATAAAGGATACGGGCCGGGGTGAGGAGATACTCTCATGCCGTTTTCTTTGATATTTTGTAATCGTGCTTTGAAAAAGTCCAAGTCATATTCTTTGCTAATGTTCTTCGCTAGATATATCATTTGGCGTTGTTAATTGGGTTCCAAAGCTGGTAGGTAGGATGTCACTTAAGATAACTTACCTGGCTTCCTCTATACAGCATTATAATATTCTTGCCAAGAAAACATGCCATATCGTTACCTAGGAGCAAGCAACCATGACTAATAAGTATTTTCTTCAAGAAAAACAAAAAGAAATGGTGAGGAATGAGAGGCGTCCACTATTACTCAACTGAAGGCCGCGTAATTGAACAACATTACCTACTTTGATTTGAAAGGCTAACGTTGACATCCCATCACAGTAAACAGCGGCTAATGGCAACAGATTATGCATTTCGATGGCAAGCATAGTAGGTTTAAGCGTGGAATGTCTCTGGTGTCAAACTTTAGTGGTTCAAATTGGTTTTGGATTTCTCAGATTTTGTTAACCCCTATGAATTGCCCTACAAATGATCCGAAAAATATTAGTTGAGATTAGAAAGATATATGAAGTTAAGAGAATGTTTGTGACCATTTAAGAGGTTCATTAATGGTAGTTGAACTGTCACTATCTAATAGCAGACCAACATTTAGAGATATCCCAAAGAAGAATCGGCACGTCGTTGTTTCTGAGACGAGAGATGAGAAACGTAATGTAGAGCAAACTAACTGTACTTGATATAATTAAAAACAACATATCATATTCAGATATAATGTGCAGTTAGATTTTGCAAGCATGGTAATACAAAAAAGTCCAACAAAAAATTCTTATGGGTTACTTCACCGTTCGTTGGATAACACGTCAAAGTATTCTGGGAACCGAGATTAGTTGTCTGCTGATATATTTTTTCTTTTTCCAACTGAGGACGCTGATGTATAATTCATGACTTGAGTACACAACCCTTTTTGGCAATTCCTTTTCCGCCACGCCCTATATCAGCTGAAAAAATGGGATTAAAAAATCCACGTTTAGACAATAGAGCGTGTTTGGTTGTTGTCAACATTCTTGGCTTCAACTTTCTCCATAGGCGAAAAACGAGATCATCTTCTCTTAAATCGAATACAGAAAGAAAAACTTGAAGTCATCTCAATGGCCAAACTGGCCATAGGTTTCCAAACCCAAACTTGAAGCTACCATTTTTATTTGATTTCTTCCGTACGTAGCAAAGGCTAGAGTTCGTGAAGGCATTTAATGAAGCCAGCATCATTAGCAACAACCCTGTAACAAAACGCATTTATTGCGAATAACAAAATGGGTAGGATTGTGAAGCTGGAGCACAAGAAATAGGTATTCCTTGAGTGGGTTTGTGTGTAAAAGAAGGTGGGACGTGAATAGTCAAAGTAGTTTGTTGCATATTTTCAGTGCCTGTTGATGGGAAAGGGGAGGTTACGAAGGGAATAGAGGGTTGCTTGTGGGGGTTTCTTGGGAAGGTGAGGTAAAAGGTATATTATGATTTTCATATAAAGACATTCGAAAGAAATGTATGTTCGGTTATGCAAGTAACGATAGAAACGCTTTTGCAATTACTGTTGGAAAGCAATTTGAAAACCTTCTGTGTATGCTTCTAGCACACAAAACCCAGGAAATTCATTGACAGAAAGTGTTATCCTAACGGTCTGTTTCTCCGTTGAAGATATCTGGGTGGAAAAGAAAATGGTTTACGCAGCTTGAAACAGCAACGCATGTCATGAGTTTTCAAGACTGATGTAACAAATCCACTAAAAGGAGACTTGGAAAGCAGCTTTTACGAAGAACGACTTGTAATGCGACGCTCAAACCATACACAAGTTGATTGAATAGTATGCGGTACCAAATTGTGAGAAGTAGTTCAACAATGTAATCGTATGGAAGTTGAGATCGTACCCCATTAATGGTTCGATGGGAAGTTGGCATCACATACTTTCAAACTCTACTTTCAGAAACAAAATCATAGGACTGCAATTTTGGCTTACTTGGGTAAGAAAATAACGTTGATTCGATCATATAACAGGCATGTGAATATGTGAACTAGTCATATATAAGTAAGCAATCAATGCATGTTGCCTTCATATGCCTTATTTTGGAGCAGAAAAATCCCAAATGTTCCCATTAAGACTCTCTCTCTCTCTCTCTCTCTCTCTCTCTCTCTCTCTCTCTCTCTCTCTGGTTTTTTCTTTTTTTTCTTTTTACTGGACAAATGAAGTAACCATATTCTTTCCAACCAAGTCTGCGATGTCACTTCAACTTGCCCCCTTCCTCTTAAGGCTATTTTGTCAGATGGTCCTCCTTATACCCATTACTTTAGATAGGTGATCTTAATTTGATCGTAGTTGCTAGGTAATTTCTCTAGAATTTCTATTGTTTTCCTATTTTCTTTTCTTACCCTTCTGGCATTGCCTGAAACAAAAGCAATTAAAAAGAGAGTATTCACTCTTTGTTTATGCGAAACCATATTACTCGAGAAGAGAGATATTCTTTTATGTAAGTACCTCTCATAAATGAAACTAGCTTGGCAGGATTATCTGATGTTGAGTTATATAGGATTGAATTGAATTCGAAATGACTTGAGAATGCCAGTCTACATCTCCAAAAGTTGTGTTCTTATGGCATCGTTTCACAGATCACTCAACATTCTAAATGTGAACTTGGATTGTAATTGCAGCAAAGAAGGGATTTCAATGATTCTGAGAAGATTGAAATGAAAACTGAAAGCAGTGAAAATATAGATAGATTAGAGCTAAAAAATCATTAGTTGCTTTGTAGGTATATAGATGCGTTTCTGTTTCTTTCATTTAGGACGGTTTAACTCATCTGCTATTATCAGATGTTAATAGGCCACTAATCGAGGTTTAAACCTCAAGTTAGCTTTTGAAGGCCCCATACAGTGAAATCGACGCATGATGCCTTAATGGGAATGGTTTTAGCCTGAGAAGCCAAATTATATCATTTGGGTCTCCCGGTTGTTCATGGATTTGAGCTACAATCCACTTTCTACTATTGTGGCTTCCCACCAAAACATTGATAGCCTCTTCAATGTTTGAAACGCATATTATGGATCAAATTTCCAATAACAGTGACAGCATATCACAATATGTGAACTTGTGACGTTATGGACCACGCTAAGGTTACCCAAAACCAAACTTCTATTAATGAAGTCAAAAGGCATTTCGAAAATCAAACCTAACACGTCAGGAGACTCTGATCCATTGATCAAATGATATGGGCAAAATCAGGTGGACCTTATTAAACATGAAAAATGAAATTCCGTTTGATAGGATGGACTTGTTGGATTGGCACGTCCACCAATTACAATTAGATACCGATTTTATACCAACTAGGCCAGTGATGTATACTTTAATCGATTGACGTTAATAGAAAAACTATTTTAAGCATATTTAGATGGGAAGAAAGGTGTTTGATTACGTGGGGTATGAAATCTTTATCAGTTAAGAAACACCATATGGTACATTTACAAAAACATTTTAAATATTCTTATCTGACTTGCCATCTGCATGGAATTATGGAGAAAGGAAGTCGGTTTACCCATGCTTTTCTTGATGCTGTGACTCTTACGGCATTGGCACTCTGAACTTGACAAGTTCTCCGTCAAACCATGACGGTGTCCAGTAAAAACAAATTAACAAGCATTGACACCTTCCCTCTGGTTGAAGTTTCTTTATAATTTTGTGTAATTCTTTTCTTGCTTCTCGATTAAATAACTCGGTTTTTAGGCATTCTGTTGCGGCATGTTTATCAACTCATTTAGGATTTGAATAAGGGTCAAACCCAGAAATACAATACCAATTGAAAATCTTTGATGATGGCCCAAGAAGCAGTTGTTCATCGATGTTGAGAATATTATTTTTTCTTTTTGGTATTAAATTATTGGAGTTAGATCCCCGTTAAAAGAAAAGGAAAGAAAGAATTTTACTGGACTGTCAGGTTGAAGTAGGATGTCATCTGTTTTAAGTGCATTTTATAAGACTAGTATCTCCTGCTTTATAAGAATTTCCATATCAGAACAAGCGTGGTCTTCAAGGTTTACAGTGCCAGAATGAGTTTTTTACTGTGAATATCTGAAGCTAAATCGAGCATTTTTACTGGTCATTCTGACCTTTTGTTTCGCCAAGACTAGAAACTTTCTGATCCTTAAGCCGGATTTAGTATCTTGAAACAAACTTCCTTAACTACTCATCTGCTTCACTACATGGCACATGGGGATGCATTAATAGCTCCCAGTTGTGGAATTATCGTCTTTACAAATCAAGGAATGACAACCTTAAGATTACCATCTTCTTGTACTCAAATTAATACGGGATTCCCTACCTTGTCCATCTGCCAGATACTTAAACCGCTTCCACTGAGAAGCATGAGGAGCCTAGTGGAGCAAAGTTTAATCAATGATATACCGACAAGTGCCAAACAGAAGATATTCCTGATTGATGAAATATACAGCTTTTATGTGATATTAAGGTGGTCACCAGGAACTTCTATATTAAGGTTATAGAAGTTAAGGAGATGGTGATACATGGCGTTTCCATCCCTTGCTGCAAAGGAACTCACCCATCTGGGTTGGTGTAGGGAATAATTAATTAAATAGAAAACAGGAAGATTTGATAAATGACATTTGCAGTGTATAAATAAATAAAAGAATATCAGGAACCCTCTTTGCACTAGGAGAAATGTCCCTTTAATGAAAACTATAAGGTGCCGAAACAACCGGTTATGATCCAAAGGAGTAACCGTGACTTAGAATAGCAGTGAGAGGGAACAGAAGCAGTTGGGAAATTAAGGGAGACGTTCACGGGCCAAAGAGATAATAATAAAGGGGTATTGTCTCTACATACTACATACGCATATAGGTGTTTCTTTTGTCGTGTAAAACCAACAAAAGTGACTTCCCATCCACAACCCTAAACCAAACCTCCCCCACTTTCTTATTCTGTTGGTTCTGCTTTCTTCTACTGCTATGTAAACTTCCTGTGGACTTCTTTTCTTGTGTATTTGATGTCAAAGAATTCTCGCAGCTAGCTCGATCGGAGGTGAGCATCGACGGTACCCAGCTGCTATGGAGGATTCTGGAGCCGGTTCTAGTGATGATGCCAAGAGCGGTAGCTGTCCCCGAGGACACTGGAGGCCCGCTGAGGATGAAAAACTCCGGCAACTGGTGGAACAATATGGTGCTCAAAACTGGAACTCGATTGCAGAGAAGCTTCAAGGAAGATCGGGTATGATATCAAACTCATGCTGGCTTCTTTCTCTCTCTTGGGTACTTGGATCTTGCTGGATTAGATTCAAAGCTCAGACTCGAATATTCTCTTGGACAAGATGACCGTCTTTTTTACCTCCTAATCTGAGCATGTTGACTTAGGATATGGTATTTTGCACATCATGAAACAGAAAAAAAATTATCAATTTTCCCTCTGTCTGATAGTCTGACAGGTTTCCTACTTCTTTTTGTCTTTATTCGCATAAAATTGTAGGTAAGAGTTGCAGATTGAGGTGGTTTAATCAACTTGATCCTCGAATCAACAGACGGCCATTCACGGAGGAGGAAGAAGAAAGACTTCTTGCAGCCCATCGCATCCATGGAAACAAGTGGGCTCTCATAGCGAGGCTATTTCCAGGACGAACCGATAATGCTGTGAAGAACCACTGGCATGTGATAATGGCAAGAAAGCAAAGAGAGCAATCCAAGCTATGCGGAAAGAGAACTTACCAAGATGCTTTCAACGACTCTAAAAACTCTAGCAACTCTCATGACAGGAATACAGTACCTCAAGGAGAATTTAGCTCTAGAGTTGGGTCCGACAGCGTCAGATTCTTCGAATTCGGAAACCCCAGCAAAGAAAGGATATTTGCGGATTCACCTTCCAGTTATTCGCTTTCTTGGAACTTTGCCTCAACAGAAACAGTACCAAGCAACTCATCTTCTGTAGATTTTCTCAGAAGAGAAGGAAGAGACTACATCAGTTCTAGTTCTAATCATTGCATTTCCGAGTACTCAAAAAGTTCCGATCAGTATCTTCGTAGGTATCATACAAATGCCTCCGTGTATGGCAGCTATCGGTGGGTTTCCTCTACATTGGGGCATCAAAACTATACAAAGGTCGTTCCAAGTCCCTTTGGGTACCTTAACCTTGGTAATGATCATGAACCAAGTGGAAGAATCCGGAGAGAGTTGGTGAGTTTTTGCGATAACTCCCCCTCATTAGCGAAGTTGAATTTGCCGGTGGAGCATGAGCAAGAAGATGAATCTATTGATCCTAAGGAGATTCCCTTCATTGATTTTCTTGGTGTGGGAATCTCTTCGTGATCACAAGAAAGCCTTTTTATTTATCTTCTTACAGTATATTAATTATGGTGGCTATTTCACTTCTCCGTCTTATGAAACTTATTATTGGCATCACGTATGAGCTGGGTAACAATTTTGTAGTCATTTTATTTATGACATTATGCATTTGCTGCCTTCGAAATTTACTGTTGTGCCTGATTAGATAGAAGCATATGTTTCATTTAGTCCTCAAAAATCGTAGAAGTTATTGGTTTCATTTTCTGTGACCTGACTGAGAAAGTTTTGGAGAAAAAACTGAAAGCTGATGGAAATATGTAGCTTTTGATGAACTCTTTCAACAAGGATGCAATTTTTCGCTTGGTTTTTCCCGGATTACAATGCAAAGGAAAACCAAAAAAATTGTTACTGCTCTAGAAAGTAACATAATAGGATTGATGGATTTGTCCATCAATCAAAAGTATGGTTAACAGTCATTATTCTTGTTGAGGTTCCCCATCTCTGCAGCCTCAAGTCTTGTCTCATTGACGAGAAAAATCAGGGAAACGGGAAGCTTGCATCCATGCAATTTGATCCAATATGTTACCCCTTTTTTATGGATCTTCATGTCATGGAATGATCAGTTCGATCCCTCTAACCGGTTGGACAGACCATTTGTTTGCAAAACCTCCCTTCCTTAGGTTTCGTAATTCACCAAATATTATTCCAAAGCTGCAACTACTCTAGATTTTTTAGTTAAGAGAATCCAATCAAGAAATGGTCAACTACTTACGTAGAAGCAAATATTGTCATTATAACTGTAATGATATTTTAACTGCTGCATGAGTATTCAAGTTTCAATGCATTTAAAAAAAAAAAAAGAATAAAAAAGACGAAGGGAATGACATCCAGAGTGCAACTCTAAAGACGTGTGCTATCCATCTTTTTCGATCTGACGCTGCGACATGTGCACAGAGTCACGGCAACGGAAACCAATAATAGGTGATCACTTGCATGGAAAGTTCTGAATGATCCATAATCTGCTAAACCATCTGAGGTGAAGAAAACGATATTTCACATTTGGTCTTGTGGAAAATAGACAGAGTCTGCATATCAATCCTCCGGCTGCTATTGCACTCACGCGTGTATATCCGTTTTGCTCTTCCTCTTTTAATGCCTTCTGTCATGGGCAGCTGAAGTGTTTGAATAATTTAAAGAAGAGACGCTTGCACAAGAAATGTTCAGCTTTTGTATGGATGACTGTGATTCATTGTACCATATGCATGGCCGCTATAGTTGAATACGCCATATGTGTAGAGTGAACGTCTCTAGACTAATTTACTTGTATACCCTAAAAATGGGTTTCCTCCGGATTTAACCTGAAGTAAGAGGACCTGAATTCTTAAGAAACGACCCAACTCTTGAATACCAAATGTTTTCTTGTCAGCAGGGCAAGAGAAAAGAAAGCTTGTTCTGATCCTTGAATTAATACAAACAGGAAACGTTCAACTTTGAGCCTCCTTCTCCCACGCCCAATAGAAGGCACATAACAATCATGCAAAGCTCATCATAGTTTAGAATTTATCTCATTATTTTCAAACTCTCAAACAAAGGAAAACCTTCCCTCGATCGTCATGTCACGTTCAATTACGTAAGCTTTCGGACATCAGAGATGAAAAAGTTGGGACAAATTCCACGGCTTAGTGTGTGATAAAAAGGTTACATGTGCTCAAAGATGAGTGTCGGAGAAGGCTTTAATATGACTTGAACCAAAAAAAAAAGGAACTTCAAAGCTTATCCTTTCCGGTAAACATATGAGACAATCGAGCCAACCCATTGAAAGAGCTGCTAAAGATGTCGCCCATGGTCATCTACGGAGTTTGATGGGCGAAAAGGCAGGCCGATTTACCTACCGACTTTCAGCAGTCGTGATATTTGACATCCGAGGGTTCTACAGGATCCCGAGCCTCATTTTCGAAAATGTCGACCGGTCTTTTACAAAAAAGTTTCATTATTTCCCCTCGAGGGCCCAAGTTTAGCTCTTTTTCTGTTGGTTTTACAGTTTCTTGAGTTCCTTTTATAAGCAATAATTTGTCCTCAACAATACAGAAAATTTAGGATCTTCATAAATAGAATCTAGAACACCAAGAACAAAAAATGAAATATTATAATAAGATAAGAACTTGTAACACATACCATTCTTTAAGTCCATAACGAAGATTTGGAAAGTTGAATCCAATCTTTTGATTATGATAATATCCTTTATTCTCTCTCTATATATACTAGCTTTAATGAGGTGATCACAAGAGACGACTTGTAAAAAATTCCTAGGTCTTCCTTTCTTTATAGTACTATTAATAGAGCTAGTTAAGACTTAATCTTTTCTTTATATGCTAATTTACTAGGTTTAATTCATCATAGTCCTATTAAGTAAGTGATAACTCACTCAAATTAGTTCATGTTCAACTTATTAAGAAACCATATGTCTCACTTTATTAAATTAATACAAAATCCATTAATATAAGCCCATAAGTGAGTTTCCCATTAATATAAGCCCATTGGAGCCCATCAAAACTGGGCTAATACTCTCTCACTTGAGTTATATTAATGCGAATGCAAAATTATAATAATGATAATAATAGTTAATTTTTTAAAATAGTTATCTGTGCATGCTTTTAGATTGGTTTAGAAATAATTCTTAAAAGTTAATCACATCCTATAAAGTCTCAAACTCTGAATCATAATGATAATTGTATCTTTTAAGTGACATAGGATTAACCATGGTTACAAAAATCCTTAACTCTACTGATATAGATTTAATATGATAGTATGACAACTAAATAACACTATAAAAAATGCTTTGTGTTATCTATTTTGTCAGTCTAATTCTTTCTTCTTAAATGACAAATGGTCATCAAATAATATATTGTATAGTTCTAACAAACCTATATATCTTATTTTTTTCTAACTCAAATTTTACATTATATGTAATAAGACATTCATAAGGCTAATACTGGAATGCTCCAGCCTTTAACTCAATATTTATACCTCCCTAAAGACTTTAATATGATATAGGTATTACTCATGAATACACATAAAAGAAAAATGAAAGAAATAGAATCACAAACATGAACCATAAGTGTATCCTTATGGTCCCCATTAGTAACAATGGCCGGCATACACAAAGCACAACCTTGGGATCAACTCAAGCCATGGTGGGAATATTTGGTATCATAGCAATGAAAGCAGCGACTCTAAGTACTAGATTAATAGCAGTATGGTAGAGCTATTGATTTTTAATCTTAAGATCTACCGTTCAAAACCCCTTACCCCTTTTCCTATAAGTAAAAAATAAAAAATAAAAAATAAAAAAAGACAGAACTGAAACAATGCAAGAACTTTTGCTCAATGCAATAACGTACAGAAGAAGTGAGTTGGGTGTTGAGACTTCCTTTTTAGAACCCAGAAAGTTAGAAAGTCATACCAGTACCTCAAAAGGCAATCAACAACCGGAACTATAAATCATGACAATAAACAGATCAAATCTTCAATAGTTGCAACCTCTTCGGCCGTGGGACTGTAAGAATTTTACTGCTCACATTTTATTGATTACAGAGGGACTACGAGTTGAATGTGCTTAACACATTACAAATGTAATGAATCCTTATGGATGGATTTTCTACTAATTATCTTAGGAACCCTATAGGATAGCAAGTTGATAAGCTAGGATTTGAAATATTTCAAAATTACAACTTCGTAGCATAATATAAAGATTAAATAACATTTACAGAATCAAATATCTTTTCTCAAACCATGAATTACCAGTCCACCATATTAAAAACTCGGGGTGAAAATATTTACTTGAACTGAATTTGTTTTGGCAATTGCGCATAGGAGGACTAAAGAAAGGAAAAAATGGGAAGAAAAAAAAAAGGAAAAGGAACGAGGCAAAAGAAATGCAATGGTTTTTTTTCTTACAAGAGAGACCAGTTCATCCTCTATGGCTTTATTAGATCCAGTTCCAGACAGCGGCGCTGTTGACAAGAATAAATTCTACAAACTTTCAGCCAATGACTTGATATTAAAGAGAAGTTGTTGTTGGGCCTAAGGAGCACCCACTTGCCGAAAGTCCAAAGCCCACCCGCTGACAAGGAAACAGCTTGATGTTCTGAAGTGCAAACCTATGACTTATCCTCTTGTCCAAGACATCAAAAGACGTGCAGGGAGAACTGAGGCAATCAACATTCCAGAATAGTGGGAGGCTCGATGGAGAAGATAACGATGAAGAAAAGCATAAAGTTTGTTCAGTCTAGAAGATAGGTGTTCAAGTACCTTAGATGATGTAGGGTTTACTTTTTGTAGTGTAAGTATGAATAATAGTTTGATGTGGTGGTATCTGAGTTGTAATCGTGAACTCATATTTTGTTCGAAAGCTTTTCTATTGCAATTTTAATAGAGGAATTATTCACCCATTTCATTCCTTGTTCATTGAGTGATTTGTTTTCGTTTATTAAGCCAAAATATCTCATTTAGGGTGTTTGTCAATTTCGATGAAATCTTCGAATCTTGTCTAATAGTTCCCTCCAAAAATACATCTACTTAGAAGTCCTATGAGTTATAAGTATATGATGCACTGCAGGACAAATGAAAGTTTTTACTCTTTTCTGGGCACGATGCCACTAGAGACTTCATGAACAAAACACAACGACTTCAGCCTTGAACCTCCGAGATGAGACCTGAAAATCAGCTTTAAAATAAAAGACACTGCCAATCTTAACACACGCACAAGCAAAACGAATTGGAAATAGAAATTAAATCTTCATCAAAGGTTTAGATGTACGGATCATCAACTTTACTCGGAAAGAAACCCGAATTCTCAAATTCGATAAGGTTAAATGGTTGAGATGAGCAGGCTAAAAAATGAAGCAACAGCAGAGGAGCTAAGCATTGCATTGGGTGATGGGAGCTGTATTTGTAGTCGATTCAAGCGAGGGATACCTATCATATGTAGTTCTTTAAACAAGTTTTCTGCAAATTCATCAAAATATATTAAACAATACCTATCTTGAGTAACCTTGTACTGTGGAGACAAGAGAGAAGAGCTTGTCCAACCTCGAACCTTTAACTTGAAGTGGAAGAAGCTGATTGCTCAAGCGCTTCTAAAAAAGTAATGTTGATAGAGGCAGTTATAGGCAACTAAGAAGAAGTGAATGTGCAAAGAGCTCTCGTGGGACGCAGGTGGATTGAAATGAATTTAAAGGATGTCGCAGTAAAATTTGAAGATCCCTCACCATTGCCACCATTTGAACTTTAGTCCTTCTACACTGTTCTGTACTATTAACTAATCCTAGATTTCCCGCAAGTTTTGACAGTGTTGTTGTTTTTAGTACATGAAAAAAGGTTTTCTTCTGTCGAAAACCCAAACCCTGTCTGGAAGCAATAACCAAATTGCCATTTAGGTTCTAGTTGGGTCGTGGTGAATTTTAACATTATACATAGGTCTTCCTTGAAGGCAGACCTAATAATATGAAGCTGTACTTAATGATATTTACTCACTTGTTTGGTCGCTTAGAGTTTCGTAATGAAATCATATGTTGGTGCTCATTCTGGTTTTCTTTCAGCCCTTATGTTATCCAAATCCCATTTCAAAGGCCTTTGGAAAGAAATACTTTATATGTAATTTGCCAAAAGCATCGTCTCTTTTGAGGCGTGAGTTCTAGAAATAGGGAGTAGGCCCGAACTTTGGCAGAACCCGCAGTGACACGGGTGAGGTTGTATGAAGTCATGTAAAGCTCAGCTCCCTTTAAAAGCTTGGTTAAGTAAAAGAGAAGAAAAGTAAATTCAAAAGGTTCTCCTTTCATAGCGATGTGGTCCATTTAGAGTTCACGGGTGGGCAATGAACAAAAGGCACCCGTGAATAAACTCCACTGACTATGCTCTCAAAACTCTTTCGGCAAAGCAATCATTCCTGTTTATAGCACTAAGCAAAGCTTTGTCCCAAAAAATTATTATGGTCCTTTTAGTATAGCATGTGATTGTTACATTTATCAATTTATTTACGCAAAAGATGGAAAACAATAGTGATACTTTTCAATTAAAAAACACAAAGAGTGTCTTCATTCCCGCAGTTGTCGTGTATGTAACCGTGAAATATTCAACAGGGTGGTTATGGTGGAGTTGTTAGGCTCAATTTAGTCTAAAGACTTAAAAAAAGTTCACTCATTTGTCTTTGACATTGTCTGCTTTTTCAAGCACGGAGGACCTCCCGCTTTCCCAGACGCATTATAAAAGGTTGGCCCCATTGCCTTTGCCATTCTATAGCAAGCCTGCCTCTCTCTTCAACTTCACCCTTTACTTGGTTACCAACTTTGCTCCGAAATGTCTGCGGGAAGAGGCAGTGCGGCTCAAGTCATGATCATGGCGACTGTGCTACTCTGCTTGCTGGTTCACTTGGAACACGTTCATGCAGCAACCTATACAGTTGGAGACTCTGGGGGTTGGACCTTTAACACAGCTAGTTGGCCCAAAGGAAAGCGCTTCAGAGCCGGAGATGTGCTAGGTAAGTCTCTCACTAGCTATCCCTCTCTCAACTCCACGGATCATACGCATGCCTTCTTTCTCTTTTCTCCTAATCTTTTTGGGCTATGTAACACAAATTTGCGACGTTTCTTTATGTGTACTGCAGTCTTCAGCTATGACTCAACAAGCCACAATGTGGTTGCTGTGGACCGTAATGGTTACAAGACCTGCACCGCTCCTGCGGGTGCACAGGTGTATTCCTCGGGTAATGACAAAGTAAAGCTGGTGAAGGGACAAAACTACTTCATCTGCGGCTCTTCCGGGCACTGCAGCTCCGGGATGAAGCTTGCTATCATCGCTGTGTAATGCGATGCGCAACAACTAGTGTTAGTAATCCTAATAGATGTAATACTTTTAGCGACTGTGTGAGGTGTTGGCTTGGGTGTGACTTTGTACTGTGTATATGGCTTGAGTGTGACAACCAAATAAAAGATGCAGCGATGGTCTCTTGTTGCTACTAATTTGTGCTTAGAAGTTTGTTTGCTTGAGTTCTAAATTTGCTTGATCTGGTTGGCCAAGGCCACGGACTTAGTTTCGATTTGTTCTGTTTCGCTTGGTTTAGGTGCCGCTACTGTGGATCAGGCCGAAAAGAGAACGCCATTGTCAACCATCAAAAGGTCCCCCTCGAATTGATGCCAAAGAAATGGTGGATTCATGGGTTTGCCACAAGATGTCTTATTATTAAGTGAAGAAATCAAAAGTTAAAAGTTAAAGATTAGGCTTTCCAGTCCATTTCAAGCACTACTAATCATTTGACTTTGTCAAACTTCTCTTTTTCCTTTCCGAAAAGATGGTAAATATTGGATTTGTTCCCCCGCGAATATAGGGTTGATTTGTACGATGAGAATGTATTATCGTACAAATCAAGGGGGTCCACATTCTTTTTCTATTTCTAAACTCGAGAGGGGGTTTTTTGTAATAGAAGGAAATTTGGAAATTGTATATCAAATGTGTTTTGGTAAAATCAATGATAGAAGTGAAATGATTTCACTCGTGATGCTTTAGTGTTAATTCTCAAAGGAGAAAGATAGAAACTTAAAAAATAATTTATAAAAAATATGGGTTGATCAACCTAATGTTTTAAAAATAATTTATAAAAAATATGGATTCATCTACTTAATTCTCACGTTTATTTTTTTTTAATTTATTTAATATAACACTCATAAACACTGAAAAGGGAAAGGGAAAATGAACCCCTAACCAATTGAACTCGCCCATCAAGAGGCTGGCTTATCACTAACCTAGAGGGATTTCCCTTATTGTGACGTTTAGGCATCCTTTTGACCTCATTCTAGCATTTATGTGTTAAGTCATTCCTTTTAAGGTTCAAACTCAAAAATGAGATTAGTTTTGATATTTAGTTCACCGGTAGTGGAGAAGAAAACCATAATTTGAGGCGCAGATAACGCATTGTGGACCATACTCGAAAAATTAAAACTGATGGGGCCATGTGCTACTTGGTTGACACTTTACATGGCAAGGGTTAGCCCATTAAGAGTGGGGCTTAAGCCCCACTTTGTTATTGGATAGGATATAATCCAACATTCTATATAATTGAGACTTTTAAAGGATCTGGCCCCGCTGTAAACAGGGAGCTTTGATTAATGTAAATTCAACATAAACTTGGTTCTTTTATTAACTAAATTGAAATTGAAATTAAAATTCTAAATTTGTGTTTCAAAAGATGAGCACACATAAATCTAGCTTAACGTACATAGGCTGATTCAGCTGCAATTGGACCCAATTTGTCAAGGCCGTATAGATATGCTTGTTCTCGAGCCTCATGTAATTATTGAGTAGGTTCAACAAGTTGCTTCTATAACAATTCCAAGTCAATTAGACTTAGTTTGTTTTGAGCATTTATACATGTATGTGTATGCACGACCATAATTTAGCCTGACTAAGTGCGAATTTCATAAAAGTTTTCTTAGGTTGGATCTTCTTCTTCTTCTTTCTAAAATTGCTGGAACTAGGTCCTCCAAGTTCATCAACTTGTTTTGGATCTATCTTATTTAAATGGTTGATTTAGCTTTCTTTTCACAAGGCTTAGGTACAATTGCTATGAAAAGAAATAAATAAATAAGAAAAAGTCGATGTTGTTGCGGTGATTTCAATTACCAACCTTCAAAATGCTACTTTTCAAAAACATAAGCCAAAGGAAGTTGGTTGACTCATTTATTGGCTGAATTTTGACTTATTAAAGAAATCAAGAGGTAAAGTTAAAGATTAAACTCTTTAAATAATTTATGCACTAGCAATCTTGGTACTTATGACCTCTTTGATTCTCTTTTTTAGAAAGGTGTTTTTGGAATATTGTCAATCACAGGCATAAAATTCGGAGGGTGAGATTTGTAATGGATTAAGCTTACATATTACCAAACAAGAAAACTATCAACTTTTTCTAATCAATAGAAAGAGTTGAACTTTGGTGATAACATGTGTTGAAAATGGTATATTAAAAGTCTCAATTACATAAATTTCGTTTCAAAATTCTCTTCATAAGGAATAAAAACCCATGCTTTAAAACTATATTTTAGATACGATTGTGTTTTCTTAGTATGCTGTAATTTAAGAGCCATGTTCTTTCATTCAAGAAACTAGTTTGGTCCAATCTCAAGTGACATGATTCGGTCTATATTTTCGCTTTAAAAAACCGTCATCTCTTCTTTTTAAGATCTTTGGTCATTTATAGTATCTAATACCAATAAGTATGCAAAATACAATAATCTTCATTATAATATTACAGTGTGAAATGTTGAAATAAAGTAATGTATTATGGCATGTAATACTATTTAGAATTTTTTGGTTTTGGGTTTGATAGGCGCGTGTGTTAAAAAAAAAAGATTACTACATTCAAAAAGCAAGCGAGAAACATTTGTCGGCTTAATTTGTATGTTGTTTCCAATCAGAGGGGACTAAAACTATGAATCATAAGAACATAAAAATCTGTTAGTTTGTTCCACAACAGAATACATAAATTGCTCATCACAAAGGAGCAACAAAAAAGAATAAAAAAATGCCAAGAGAACTGTCATCTCCTCAGACAAACAAGGCTAGTACATCAGAGTAGTTGTCTAATCCTTGGAAGGTCCGTTATGAGAAACAAAAAGACGAACCTCTTTTGACATGTTTGTTCTCCATTTTTAGGCTTTCGAACCCTTTAAGAAAGAAAAAAATATCTTGGGTTTTCTGCGTTAGCTTCGTTTCTAGTCTTGTTGGAGATACCAGTAAGCCACTAAAATCTTCATCAACATGAAAAATCAGCTCTTAATTCTCGAGTTAAAAATAGGTCAATTAGTCCAAAATTTACTCCAAGAGTCGCCAAAACAAACGGCAATTTTTTATTTGCTAATTTTTCCCTTTTGCTTAGCTGCCGAAAGATATTAACTTTCTTTATGATGGCACGAGTCTAATCTGAACTATCTAGGCTTTTCTATTGTCTTTTTCTCTGGGCTTTTCGATAGTTGCAGGAGTTGAAGCGACATTCAACTAGCAAGGAAGCCCGTGTTGGTTGAATTCGATCATACTGGAGATAATCACTGCAGTAGTTTTTCGGTGATCGAAGCGACACTTGCCTAAAGCATGAGGAGTTAAGCCAAGAGATACTTCCAGGCTTTTTCACGGATCAATCTCTGGCTTTGGTACGAGATATTTGCCGCGCCGTTCTGTATTTGTCATTGACTAATCGTTAGGACTCAGTTTATTATGCTGAGGCGTGTCTCTATTAAGGATGCTGGGTCCTCACCACCCGATATATATATATATATATATGTATGCATGTTCTGTACACCTTCCATGACTTGACCGCTTCATTTGAAAAGTAGGAGCTTTGCTGTCAGAAAAAGTCCAAGTTCATTTCCTATATCAACAGCTCCAGACCCATTCTCCTCCTCCATATTCCATATTCCATATTCGTCCCCCTCTTCAAACACACCTCTCCGGCAAGAAATCCTTTCAGATAAGGGCAAATGGATAGGGAACAAGAAGAGATACAATTTCTTGGCATCTTTGGCATCTTCCAAGAGTCATGCAAGATCATTTTCTCATGGAGGAAGGTCTTCAGCCAGATCGCACTGGCCTTGGTCCTTCCCCTGTCTTTCATCCTCCTGGCTCATATGGAGGTATCGAACATCCTATTCTCAAATATCATGCGCAGTGAAGTGGCCTTGGATAACACGCAGGTAGGTACCCCTAAGTACAATAGGGTCTCAGACTACATCAAATCCGAATGGATCACCTTTTGGCTCTTCAAGGCTGCATACTTAACCTTCGTCCTCATCTTCTCCCTCCTCTCCACCTCCGCCGTGGTTTACACTATTGCAAGTATATACACAGGCCGTGAAGTAACTTTCAACAAGGTTATGAGCGTTGTTCCCAAGGTCTGGAAGCGGCTTATGGTCACCTTCTTGTGCATTTACGTCACCATGTTCGCCTACAACATAGTGGCCCTTGTGATCTTAGTGGTATTGCTGCTTCTCTTTCATTCAAGCTATACAGCCGTTGCAATCGTGTGTGTTGTTTTCTCAATCTTGTACTTGGTGGGGGTGGTTTACATGACCATGATTTGGCAATTGGCGAGCGTTGTGACTGTGTTGGAAGACTTGTTTGGCTTTCGTGCCATGAAGAAGAGCAAGGAATTGATAAAGGGAAAGACGTTGGTAGCCGCAGTCGTCTTCTCGGTGCTCATGGTTTTTGGTTTCCTGACAACATTAACATTTCAGACCCAGGTTGTTGGTGGTGAGTCATTAGGCATGTTCCACAGGGCGGCCTTCGGGATTATGTCTTCGCTGTTGCTTTGTATGTTGACCGTCTTCGGGCTCGTCGTTCACACGGTGATCTATTTCGTTTGCAAGTCCTACCACCATGAAAACATCGACAAGTCGGCCCTCTCCGATCACCTTGAAGTTTACCTGGGAGATTACGTTCCTCTGATGACCAAGGATGTTCAGCTTGAGCATTTTTCTGTTTGATTAACCAGAATTGCTGGAAATAACTTTGATGTAATTCCTGTCACTGTTATATTCTCCTCATCGGGACAGACTACGAGTCCTTTCCGTTTGTAGTTTTTACAAAGCCTGCATATGCTATAAACCAGTTGTAAGACGTTTGTTGCTTATTTTTTTCGATGGATCTTGATACTTTACTCTGAATTGGCCTGCAGCAACCCTGCTTCGTTGACTTAGACAACCCATATCACACGTCTTTGGCAATTTCGATGGAACATCCAGGCGTGGGGGACGGGGTGGGTTTGTTGACTTGAATCTGGAAGTCTCCGGCCGAAATAAAGAAACACAACTGCGTAGCAACCTGGAAATTTCACCTTAGGAAACAGGGTCATCCCTGAGATATGACCAATTCTTCGGCCGTCCAATTTTCTTTAAATGACGGGGTATACACGCACTTTTCCGCTTTCAAATTCAATGTGCGTATACATCAAATAGTTGTTGGAGATGCAAAATTACGTTGACAGCTCAATTTACCCTCGAGAAGTCAGCAGCTGTGGTCATGCCCAAGACGTTTCCAGTCCGAAATCGGTTTGAAATTGATTCCCTAGAAAGACTCGGAGATTCTAGAGCTAGAAATAGGTTACATGGGAAAGGAACAAAATAAAAACTTGCGAATGTTACATTTGTAATGAAAAAAAGGTCATTACAATTGATAATGTCCCAGAAAAAGGAAAGGATAAATTGAGGATCAAGAGTTTAAAACTCTATATCAAGAAAGTACCTCTAATATAGAGAAATGATGTATGAGATATCAAGTGAAAAGTAAAATTTTTACGATAATTTTTTTTTTTGGTCTATATGAGATAGAAAGTTCAAAGCTACAAGATGTAATTCATAAAAAAATTAGTGACAATATCACAATAAAGTTATATGTAAAATTATCAATTCTTTAGTAGCTCAATTAAACTACTAACAATTGAGTTTTCTTTATTTAAAAAGTTTCAAATTTGACATTTATTCTTTGCACTCTTTTTTTTTGCCTGATAAATAAAATAAAATAAAAAGTGAAGGTAAGTTAGACTTACCTTATGTTATAAGAAAAAAAAAAGATGGAAAAAGAAAGAACTTAGAGTTCATGTACAACCATAGTTCTAAGTTATATATAGTCTATCCCGGTTATATCTCGCCATAATAGATAAATTTCTATCTTCATTCTTAAGAGGACAACTTGGCATGTTTGTAGAGGCAGCATTATTTTTGTCACAATAGGTCAAGTACGTAGATATCATATTTATGAAGCTTTACAATGTAGGTTTAGTTGTCTTTTCACATCAATCACTGGATTGGTATGATTTACAGCCACTGCATTTATTTTAGATATGATATTTACCATATATTGAGCTCCCAACATGTATAGGTATAATATTTTAATAAAATTTCTATTTATTTTAACACACTCAATATATGGTATTTAGACTAAGTTACCATTAAAATTTCACTCAATAGGTTTTTTGCGCTAAGTAACCATCAAAACTTTTACTTTTATCATTCAACACAAACTAATTATAATAAAACATATTAAAAAAAGAGGAACCAAAAATAGAATATGGACGAATATAACACGTTTATCATTCCAAAATTACTCTATTTCCTTCAATGTGTATAGCTAAATTTACCCGTTGTTGATTGGAAATTGAAAACTAGTTTTTTTTTTTTTTGTAAATAATTTCCTTAATAGTTAGCACTTCGGAATTGCTCCTTTTTTTCTTTGCGGGCCTTGAACTTCACTCAACAATCAAGCGACCTCTGGTACAAAACGTGGCGCTGATCGAATCGTGTAAGCAACTCATCAGTGGGCCACGCGTGATAGGAGATCATAACTCTAAGAGAGGAGATCGGTGGCCATGTCGGAGCGAGGAGAAGACTTTAGAGCTTTCTTGGGCTCTCTGCAAAGGCAAAGCTTTTGCTTTCCCGAGGGCACCCAAAGAGGAAAAATAAATGAATAGATAGCCTGCTCTCTTAGATCAGGAATCGAAACCTTATTGCTTGGGTTTTCCTTTCGTTGATGTTGGTGATTGGTTGGCGGTGTTGAGGGATACACGGAGAATGGATGCGGCGTCGTCTTCGAGTCAGTCGGAGTTCGATTACCTATTCAAGTTATTGATGATCGGGGATTCTGGGGTGGGAAAGAGCACGCTACTCTTGCGCTTTACATCCAATACCTTTGAGGATCTCTCTCCTACGATTGGTGAGCTTAGCGTTCTCCTCTTCTTCCCCCTGTAATTATCAGGCTTGGTGTTTGTTAATTTCTTCTAAATGTCTTGTAGGTGTGGATTTTAAGGTGAAGCATGTTACTATTGGGGGGAAGAAGTTGAAGCTTGCAATCTGGGACACAGGTATCTAGTGAAATTATTCGGTAATTTTGATGTTGAAAAAATGTCTGGTTTTGGATGTGTGACTATGCTATATGTTGGAAGAACAAAAACGAAAATACTAGATGTTACGTCCTATCTGCATTTTCTTAAGTTGTCATTATTGATTTTGACTTCGAAATCTCGATTCTGTTGGATCCTGCGGTGCACTTAAGTTCTAGAGGCAGAATGAAATTGGTCTGGTGATCCGCTCTACTCAGACTTGGAGGTGTTAGAACTAGAATTAGTTTTTATTTTACGTGGATAATGATCTGATTAAAGATCCCAATCATGTGAATGATGTCAGGATTTCGGTGAGAGTACTGGATTGTGACCGACTTATGTTTCTGCAGTACTGGGTCCTATGGGTATGTGAAAGACAATATTGACTACAGTTTAGATTGTGCTTAGGTTTCTAGGAACGCGACTAGTCGCATTGCAAAGGATCGGAAATTTTGACATTGGAAGCGGATGTGCATTTGGCATACAGAATAGGTTATGGATTGCAATTCTTTGGTTGTAGTGTTTCCTTCAGCGTTTTGTAAAATTCTTATGTAGTTTATTTTCTACATTCATAATGTATCAAAGAGAAAAAGAAAGAAAGAAAAAAATCCCATGGTAAGGATGGGTTTTTGTTATTAATTTTTTCAGTGCTTTGTTTCTCAATCATAAAAGAGCAGTTAGATTTCATAGTGTACCGTGTTGTTCTGATGTAATTTCTGATTTTCTCATCATGAAGCTGGGCAAGAAAGATTTAGAACACTGACTGGCTCATATTACAGAGGAGCTCAAGGGATAATTATGGGTACGTTGATTCACTTCCTCCTTGTCTCTCAGGGTCCTTTTTTTTTATGTTTTATTTTTATTAAACAGGGATGGAACCCTGATAAACTATATTGATAATGTTGCTAGGTCTGCAAGCCACGTCATTTAAAAGCTTTTTTGTTTTTTTGATAATCACCATTCTTTTGGTATTTGCTTGGTTAATATGGATGTCATATGTAAGTTGTCATTTGCAAATCAATGATAGTTGTCAACCTGTCATGACTGGTAATTCTCCTTCATTGGTATTCAGCTATTTATAAAGCTAAAAGAAAGCGAATTATCTTCCGTCTTGTGGAAACTTTTGTTTTGGGCAGAATTGTGATCACTTAGTTTGATCAAATTATTTTGCATACTAAAGTAATTTCCCTTGGGAAATGTGCAGTATATGATGTGACACGTCGTGAAACTTTTACAAATCTGTCTGATATATGGGCTAAGGAAATTGACTTGTACTCAACAAATCAAGATTGTATCAAGATGCTTGTTGGCAACAAAGTTGATAAGGTATGTCTTTCATTGACTTCATGTTTGATTACTTCTTGGAATGTTAGGATTGTGCTAAGGTCTCCCAGTTGAGGCCCTATAATAGTGAGGCGTACACCGTGAGCTTAAATATATGGTTCTCTGGATATCTTTTCTTCCTACAACTTAAAATTTAGAGGCGCTTTACATATTGAAGGTATCCTTCATTTCAGGAAAGTGAAAGGGTTGTCAGCAAAAAAGAGGGAATTGACTTTGCTAGAGAATACGGTTGCCTTTTTATAGAATGTAGTGCAAAAACTAGAGTCAATGTGGAGCAATGCTTTGAGGAGCTCGTATTAAAGGTATGCAAAATACTGAAACATATTCTTTTTCCTTCCATTAATAACTATTTCTATATACTTCTGCTGCGGGGGGCTACTGTTCGGGTTTGAGTTAAGTTATGGGTGCAAGACTTTGTCCCATTCATTCAGGATTATGTGGAAACAACACTTGTTATTTTATTACATCATATATTTGCTTAAATGATCAGGAACTTAGCAGTGATGTCAGCTTGGTTTCTTGCTCATTACCTTGTTTAATGTGGTGTATAGTTGGCAGATAGAACACTTGGGGTAGATATTATTGGCTGATCTGTTTGGTTTAACTCACTGCTTGACTCTGGTGCAGAGCTTTTTATTTATCGGTCTTAAGAAGTTGTTATTGACACCACAAATAACAAGAATGCAACATTGAGTGTATGGTCAGGGACAGATAAGTATTGAGGAAATATATAAAGAAGGATAATTAAAGGAATAGAAGGCTTACGTGCTTGTACAAACACAACAACCACCCCAACCCAAACCCTAACCCAAGAAAATAAAATAAAATAAAACACACCCAAACCCTAACCCAAGAAAATAAAATAAAATAAAACACAACTTGTGCGGTGCATTAGGTAGTTGTATTATGTCATGATGTGTAAGCAAAGGAGTATCAATTTGTAGGACAACTAGTGATTTGCTCTCGTGTCATAGACTGGCGTGTCTAACTACTGGGACCACTGCAACCCATTTGTTCTTTCCAGTAATGCCAGAAGTTTTGTCCTTTAGACATCAGCGGGTATTATATTGGAAATTCGAAGTCCTGGGTGAGGTTAGGTTAGGTTCTGATAAAAATTGACTTGTCAAGTTGGATAAATTGTGCGTATTATGTATAAAATTACATTACGTCGTTGAGAGCCCCGTTTTCTTCTAGTCAGATTTAAAGGCGTAAATCTATGACTTTTACCGACTCTCCTCTCTCTTTCGTGCTCTCTCATCATATATACTTATAGAAATATAACATGCCATTTCATTCAATTGATGTAGGTGGTAGAGATAATTTACTATATTGAAAAGAAAATATTTTACTGGTTTTATTTTACGGCAGAAATTTTTCGCTAGATGTGTAACATCAGTTTGTTGTATTGATGAATGGTTGAACGGCAGATTTTGGATACACCTAGCCTCTTAGTTGAGGGCTCGGCCGGGGTGAAGAAGAACATATTCAGAGAGAAACCTCCAGAATCCAGTGCGTCCACCAGTGGTTGTTGCTCTTGGTGATTGCACTCCGGTGTCTACCGCAAACACTCTCTCCCCAATAGCATTTCATGTTCCCTTTCCCAAGTTTGATCAATGTTCAATTTAATGTGAAACTATGTATTCAGTTCGGAGAGTAACGTTTGATGTGACTTGTCTTCTTTGCTTCATAGAGGGTAACGTTTTCTCCCATGTAAAGAAGAATTGCATTGTTTATTGTATCTGCTGCTGCTGATGATGGCTCCTGGATAACCCTTTGCTGTGATTTAAGATTTCTGTCGATAAGCCAAAATCACGTTGGGTGTGCTTCAAAGACCGACATCATTTCGTTCTCCGCTGTCGTCCCTCTAATTTTTCGTCCTGTGACCACAAAACAACTTGTACAAGCCACAAACGACGACATGCATTATCTTCTATCGTAAAAGGGACAACGGGAAAGGTACTTCTATGGTACGCCCGTGGTTTCGCTTGCGTTTATCAGAGGAATCAACGCCTTCCTATTTTTCTGCAACTAACGACTGTTAGTTGGGAAAAATACTTGGTACGGAATTTAAAGACAAAAAATACTTGGTGAATTTTAGGACGAAAAATAAGGTGCTCGGTAGCCTGACATGACATGGTCTACGCTACTTTGCAAATAAACATCAGGTGGATTGGAGCGCGGTGGTGAGTGGGATCCGACAAAATCCTACTTATCCATACAACAATAATCATCACGAATGTTGCAGACGTACAGGAGGGCAATTCTATGTTGGTGGAAGTAGTTGTTGTTACTGTCTACAGAACAAAGATTAAAAAACAAAAGCAGAAAAGAAAAGAAAAAAAAGACCGGCAGAGCATGAACCCAGTAATAGGAGATTCTGGCACCACCACCTCTGATCCCAGCAATCCCACAAATCTGACGGACTCAGCGTCCCTCCCCACTCCCCTTGGTGGCGATGCCGATCAGGAGCCAGAGGAGGGGGCTCCACCACCACCAACGCCACCTGTCATAATGTCTTCCAGGAATCCGGATGCCATCTTCAGCGGTGGCGGCATCAGGTTCCTCTCTCTCTCTCTCTCTCTCTCTCTCTCTCTCTCTCTCTCGCGCGCGCGCGTTCCAAAGCTTTTTGGGATCTCTTCCCTTAACCACTTCTGAGTTATGTTATTACTTTGGTTTGATGCTATTATGGTAGCTTCTGTTTCTGCTTGATCGATTTATTTTGAAATGTTCTCTGTATCTGCAAGGGCGCTTGATTATACTTTGTCTAATCCATTTCTTTAGTTCAATCTTTTGATATTCTATTTGCATTTCCACTTCCAATGTGGAGAAGGGGATTGTCCAGGAGTTGTTGGGGCTGGGTTTGCTGAATTTCGGGACGCGTATCACACTGTTCGCTTAGATGCAACTAGCATTTACTAAACTGTTGCATAATGTGTTTAGGCTTGGATTTCATGCGGCGTTGCTTGTATTCCTAAATGACTGGGACATTGCGTAGAGGTTGACTTGACTTATATCCGTTTTGGAATCCAAAATCTATTCTGAACTTTGGAAATGTTTTACGATTTTGTAATCTAATGCGATTATTTTACACGATCGTTATGGATTGGTACCTAGATCACTTAAGCACTGCTAGCCCTGAACTTTAAGACTGGCACAATCTATTCAATTTGTCCTGGGGAAACCTTGCAGAAAGATCATTGAAATTTTCCAGTCAATTGGACTGCAGAGAAAATGAGGACGTACAAATATGTATCTAACGTGATTGTTCTGTTTCGTTGAAAACTTTGTTATCTCAATTGAAATTTTAGAGAAGAGGCTTGTAACCTTTATTTCCCCCCCTTAAAAAAATATATCCAGCTCATAGTCCTATGGAGGATTGAACCTATGACCTCAACCTCCGTTCCTTTTTTTTTTTTTTTGAGAAATGAGATGTGATTTGAGTTAAATGTAATGAGGAGAGATGATCTTAGCTAGAATATAATAATAGAAAGCTTTGTGTTTCAAGTGCTATGGTCGACCACAATATTTTGTATGGATGATTTGGACTGAAGGTTGTAGATAGAGCTAAAGCTTTTCCTCGTGATTTATGCACTGCTGATTCAGTTTTTTAGCCAACAAGGTGGTGAATAGTTTGAGATTGACTAAGTCTTCTAGACCTGTGGACTTCTTTGTTGGGCTGTGCCAGTGCATGATATTCAAGTTAACACCATTGTTGGTTGTGTATTCTCACAGCACTGTGCCATGTCATGCACTAGCCGGCTTGCACCCATAAGCATGCCTTAGCATCAATGTATTGGCCTTCTTTCGGCCATGCCTTGCATCAACCGCTGCACCAACAGTATTGGTGCAGTGCAGCGGCCATGTAATGCTTGAGCCTCCCAATATTGAGTATTTGCATCAAGCGCTTTGACAAAAACTTCTAATGTATTGTCTTCAAATGCTTCTTGCATCCTCTAGTATCCCTCTCTTTTGCCACAGGGGCTGTGACAAACTATTCATTTTATGAGGTTGCTCTTCATACCACTTAAATTGATTATTTAGCAAAATGCAGATGCTTATAAACCAAAAAGGTGAGTTTGTTTTAGTATGTACCTGATCTGATAAATTATGAGCTAAAACTCAATCCCCTTGGGTTATGTCGGTTGATTTTAGCTCTGTTTTATTCTGGTGGACTTCAAACCCTTGTCTCTTTTTTTTTGTAAAAAATGCCAGGACTTTGGTTGATAAGCTTTGTATGAAATCTTGTATTGACATTTCACAAAAGGAAGATTGTATTGCAGTTATATTTATATCCTCATTTGTCTTGACGAAATTGAAGTAAGATGTCTGACCAGATTTATATTTTTGTGGTTAGCTTTCTTTCTGGTAGTCGAAATGGGAGTTTCAGCTATGGATATTCCACTTTCAAGGGTAAAAGAGCTTCCATGGAGGATTTCTACGAGACAAGGATTTCAGAAGTTGATGGTCAGATGGTTGCTTTTTTTGGTGTTTTTGATGGTATGGCCTAGGTTTTCATTATCCTATTCCTAGAATTGTTACTTTGTTGAGTGTCTTTTATTAGCAGCAAATCCATGCCTTTGTGGCGCCTAATTTATTCTGCTAGGCCTCTAAACTCTTTCAGTTGAATACTTATGTTAATTTGTTAGGAACTTCTTTAGATGCTTTGGTCTACCTACTTCTCTATTTTGTGTTTATGTGTATGTTGTGGTCCAATTCAGGCCATGGGGGTTCAAGAACTGCTGAGTACCTAAAAAACAACCTTTTCAAGAATTTAAGCAGCCACCCAGATTTCATCAAAGACCCAAAGACAGCTATTGGTATGAAGTTGGTGAACTTTAGTCATTATTATTTGCATGGTTTAGTTATTTATTTGGATTATGAGCTAGAAACAATTTCGCTTGTTATTTCTTTTCTTTTTTTTTTTCTTTTTCTTTATTGTAGTTGAAGTATTTCGACAGACAGATGTTGATTACCTCAATGAAGAAAAAGGCCAGCAAAAGGATGCTGGTTCAACTGCATCAACTGCCCTGCTGTTAGGGGACCGGCTGCTTGTTGCAAATGTTGGCGATTCCAGAGTAGTTGCCAGTAGAGCTGGTTCAGGTTGCTGCCTTTGTTGTTAAGATTGGGAGTTATTAGAATCAGGCCTTTTAATTCAGGTTGAAATTGGAAATCCAGATCCAAAGAAATCAAGATTTTCTTGCTAGATGTGGCTTATATTTTGCATACTATATTTGCTTTTTAGATTTCTTGTTGGTGTCCATATCGGTTGGAGTTTATAATGACATCTCCAAGGTGGACTAAAGGAGTGACTCCTATAGGTTTAACTGATGTTTAGCAAAATCAGTAAATACAAACATCTTACCAAAAATTCTATTTCTTAGCTCTTCAGTTGGATGATTGTTATTGTCTCCTTCTGCAGCTTTCCCGCTGTCTATTGATCACAAACCTGAAAGATCTGATGAGCGTCAACGGATTGAAGAGGCTGGAGGCTTTATCATTTGGGCAGGTAAGTTCATTATTCTTTGTCTTAATGTATTTGTTTTTTGTGCTTGGTTTTATGGGGGTGTAAACTTTTGCTGTGAGAATTTTTTATTTGATTCCCACTTGTTGCCTAATGAATAGTGCCTCTGTGGAAGTTCCCGGTATGACTACATGGTTTGATATTTTGTTAGCAAAGTAAACTATTGACTTTAGTTTAGTTAGAATGAACATTTAAACATTGTGAAATGGCTTGAAGTTTCATCATTCTGGTGGGTAAGATTTTCCTTCTTTGTTATTCTTCCACAATAAGTTTTTATTTGATTACTTGTTGCCCAGAGACTGTAGTGCCTTTGAAGAATTACTTGTTGCCCGGAGAATATAGGTGCCTTTAAAGAATTGCCTGGCGTGGCAACATGGCTTAGTAACTCGTTTAGCTAACTTAGTTTAACTAGAATGAGCATTCAATGTATTTTGTGTGTTATAGTAAATTCTTGCAATAATGGTGTACATCGTTAAATGCTAGCTTTTGTACCGTAGTTGTCTCAAGTGATACGAGTAAGGAATTGCATAAGAGGCTTGTGGACTTCTCATGTGTTGGTATGATTTCACAGGAACATGGCGGGTTGGCGGTGTTCTCGCTGTATCCCGTGCATTTGGAGACAAACTACTGAAGCCATTTGTTGTTGCTGAGCCAGAAATAAAGGTGAATGGGAGACTAATCTGGCATTTAACCTACAGAAAACTTCCTTTCTCTGGCTTTTGGTCAGGCTTTTATTTGAATAAAATATAGGATACAAGCACTGGCTTGGTTGTGGTTAAATAATGTTCTTTGTCATATTGCATTTTACCCTATTGAAGAATATGCTGGTTTTGTAAGAGATATTCACCTTGCTTTCCCTACTCGTTAATAATTGTTTTTTCATGTTCCAATTCCTAGGAAGAAGAAATTGATGGTGTAGAGTTTATTATTATAGCGAGTGATGGACTTTGGAATGTCATATCAAATAAGGTGAGTGTTTGTTAAGCTTTAATACAATTCAATCAAATAATGAAATGGTTTATGGATCCGTTTTCAGATTTTGCTCCTAAACTTTGCGGATATTAAGAGTGAGTGGTCGTTCATTCTTAATTTTGTGTTCCGTTGTTCTTGTTTTTTCCCCTGGGTGGTGGAGGTGGGGGTGAAGGATGGGAATGGATGGAGGGACTGGTCCTGATCCCATTTGGTTGATTTCGAAACACAATGCTGGGTTCGTTGAGAGGAGGTTTCTTGTATCTCAAATTTCTTTTTCACGTTTTTTTTTTTTTTTTTTAAGTAGACTTTTCCTCTATCTTCATGGTTAATTTTCTCCTTGAGGACAGGCCGTCCTTGTTTAGTTAATATTCAGTTTTACTTTCTCCACAAGAAGAGGCTGTCAATGTTTTCCTAACATTGAGGTTTATTTTCTCCTTGGACCTGTTACGTAAGTGGCAAAATCTTGGAAGTGATATAATTAGCTATTAAAACATTTCCGATACATGTCCATGTGTGGTCTATGCCTTTGGACCTGGATATTTAGGCCCGGATCTTCTTTTACTTGTGAGCCATGTGAGATATTTCCTTTTCCTCAGTAGCTGATTTGGCTCTGTTAGCTCCCTATTGAAGTTAAAAGTTCGCCTGGAAGTGGATTAGCTTCAAGGGGTTTCATTCACCTTGCTAATGGATAATGATTAGCTTCAATGACGTACTTGCTTTGCTCTTTTTCTACTTCCTCAACCCAACAGCCATTGTTCGGTGCATTCATGTGATATTGATTTTCTAGAACCGTAGCTTTTATGTTCAAGGGTAAACACTTGATGAAATGGAAAGTATATCTAGGGGCCTTACGAATTCATATGGTAGGTGAAAGCAACAGATCGAGAATTACAATTTATAAGCACGAAGAAAAAACTTACTTTTAAAACCGAAATGGGTTAACCCACAGACATCATCACCTACGTATAGCACCTTTTAAGTTTTCACAGCCCACAACCCTCCAGCCCCTCCTAATCTCTTCTCCCAAAGAAGAGAAGAGGGTTGTCCTTTTCTCTAAGGTTTCTTTTGGTGGCTGGTTCTGATCTTCTGTACCCCTGAAGTGTAAAAAAGTTTTCTTCTGTTATTGAGATGAGGATCCTTCAGAGATTTTGTCTTCTTCCCACCCACCACAACACAAAAGCCCCCCTCCTACTTCCTTTCTCAGTGGATTTGATAATCTAATTGTATCTCAGTAATGGGTATTAGGATGCCAAAATCTACCCTTTGACATATTTCATTTTTGTTTTTGGCTAAAGGTAGTTTTGGCTTATCTTGGTTCTGCATCATTTGCTTCTTGTTTGCTGCTTATATCAAATTTCATCAAGTCTTGAGTGTCTTAAACTGCTGTATCTTCTTCTATCAGGATGCCGTGGCTTTAGTGCAGGGTATACCAAATGCAGAAGAGGCATCAAGAAGACTTATAACAGAGGCTTGTGCCTTGGGAAGTTCAGATAACATTACCTGTATTGTTGTTCGGTTTGATATACAATGAGCAGATACAAGAAGATTTTTCAGGTATCAAGTCAGCGGTCTTCCCTGTCCTAATTTCTATTGAATGCTTTCGTAATTCTTCTCTCTTCTTTTTGGAATATTGCAGGACTTAGGACCGTTAAAACGAGGCCATGCAAGTCAAGTAAAAGCTATTTCTTTCGTTCTCGCGTCTTGTATCTTTTCAAAAGAATGTTAGTTCATTTGTGTGACAGGCCAACAACTGAGTTTTCATGATGTTGGTCCTGAACAACACTTCACTTTTGTTCTTTTCATTTCTAAGGGTTCGTGTGTGTCGACATAGCACTCACCTGTGACGTCCGATTGAAGATTAGATATTAGTTTATGGGCCGCCAACCTTGTCCGCTGCCTCAGCACATTCCAGCAACGGTAGATGTTTTTCAACTTTTGAGTCATGGTGTTAAGGTTGCGAAACCAGATTCCAACCTGCAAGGAATCGGAGCGTGCTAAGTCGAGCCACAAAGTAGTGGAGACACCTAGTGTGTGCGCTTTGACCTTTTTCAAAAAGAACAATGATTATAACAGTTGATATAGTGTAGAGGATGGCTTCATAAAGGCGATTTCTACCATCCCCAATCCTGAGAGCCTTCTGCAATTAGCGGGTTGATCTTTAATGCTCATCTTAGCATTTGTTATCCCATGTGAGAGACGGCTCCCATTGTTCCAGCTAAATGTCCTCCTACCGGTAATTCCAGGGACATCCTAAATAGTAGCTGCAACTGGTTGTTTCTATGCCTGGGACGATCCAGCGGGTGATTTTCCCTACTAGGTAAATGCATGGACGAGATAGTGCGAATAAACACAAATATAGCAAGTGTTCTAACCAACTTTCTTCCGCTATACATAAATCATAACCTTTTTCAAGTTCAATGTATGTGTTCGATTCTTGGATTATGTGACTGACTGCAGTATTCTTGGCTCAAACAAACCCATCTTGTAGTGACCGTACAAGGTGCTATATGAACCCAATTGATGGAAGACCATAACTAGATTCGAATTACTTGGGTCTTTTGGATACACTGTTTTGTGTTCTGTTGAAGCTCACTCGTCCAGCAGCCTTATCGTCTCTCCACGTGTTATGCTTTCGGTCTTCACGAACCGCCGCCTCTTTGTTCTCGTCAGACTGACATCAGAGCAGTGGCATCCTGCCTTTGGACCCCGTTAGTCACGTGGACTTCCTTTTTTCAGGTGCAGGGGGCCGGTCAACGGCAGGGAAGATCTGAATTACAAGTAGAGCTACTTGAAATGTCCTTCGCCTTTGCTACCAACTGTAACTTCCTTTGAGTCCCGGTGTTGGCTCTACACAGCGAATCACGTCAGCTTTGAAATGTACTATAAATGTGCCTGCGACAGCAGGGGCAGAAGCTATCTCCAATGTGTCTCGGTTCATCACACAAAATCTCTTTCCACTTTTAATTCAGCAGAAGCGATGTGGAACTCGTGCGGCGTCCCTCCGAGGCAATGTTTGTATGTCATTGTTCTACTGCTCTGTACGGGCGTTGCCTTGTCAGGCACAGTCGTCAAGACCCTACCAGGCTATGCTGGAAACCTCCCGTTCACGCTTGAAACTGGGTCAGGCCTTTTTGTTTTTGTTTCTCTATCTCTCTCATTTTCTTTCTCCGTTTTCCTCTCGTTTTTCTCCAGGTGCTGTAAATAATGACGCTTCAGGCTTTGCTTGTTGGCAAGAAAACTCCCCCAGACCCGACGAAGAAAAAAAGAAAAAGAAAAAGAAAAAGCAAATAGAAAACATGTTTAGCTGCAATGTGTTGGAACCAACGTTATTGATGATGTGTTCTTGCTTGCAGGTATATTGGTGTAGGTGACAGCGAAGATGTGCAGCTCTTTTACTATTTCGTTGAGTCTCAGAGGAGCCCTGCACTGGACCCTGTTATGCTTTGGCTCACCGGAGGTCCCGGCTGTTCTACCCTCCTGGCCTTCTTTTATGAGAGTGGTATTTTCCCTTCTGTCCTCTGATACTGAGGGATGTTCTCTTTCGATCGCTGTCTACGCGTACCTAAAAGTCTTGTGCACTTGCTGAGCTTAAAAGAACTTAAGACCAAAATTTGTCTTTGTTTTGGTACATAATTAAAATCATACCTGGAATTTTGTTCACGTGTTAGGTCTTTTCTGTACACTTGAGAACCTTGACCATCTGTGTAAAAACACGGGTTTTCTTGCAGGCCCTTTGGCTTTCACTTATTCTGACTATAATGGGAGCTTACCATCTCTTCATTTGAACCCATACACCTGGACAAAGGTATGAAACTATGCACAGCTCCACTATTTTATGCTATTTCTGGCCACACAGTGTTAGACTCGCGTCAGATAGAAAGAGAAGCAAATTAGAGATGTCTTGCTCCTAAACTCTTCCAAGTATTGCAACCGTTTTTGCAGGGACTCAACATAATATACGTGGACGCACCAGTTGGCACGGGATTCTCTTACTCAAATACTTCAGAAGGCTACTACTCCGGGGACAGACAATCAGCAGCGCTCACCTATGAGTTTCTCAGGAAGGTGGGTCAAACCATCACCAAACTTCATCTGTTTAAATATAATACCTGCTGTAGGGATACTGACTCTGCTCCCATCGCATATCTGTAAACAGTAATGGGTTATAAAGATCACGTACTTTATCCAAAATAAAGCTGCTTTTTTATTTGACTCCAACAACATATTTCAATGCAGTGGTTGGTAGAGCACTCGCAGTTCAAGACAAATCAACTTTACATAGGTGGCGACTCGTATTCAGGCATAACTGTTCCCTTGATCGTTCAAGAAATATTAGATGGTAATTTGTGCGTGAGATCCGGAATCTAATTTCCGAGTATAAGTAATTTTTTCACATTCAACCACTTCCTTTATAAATTGTTAGTGCAATCTACTTAAGGTTGGTCGGTGGGTGGATGTGTTTCAGGGAATATGCTTGAAGGCAATACACGCTTGAATCTGAAAGTATGTTATCTAATACTAGAACATGTATTTCTTTAGGTAGTAGCTTAAGAGTTCAAATATGTGTTCTCTCAAAGCAGTAACGTTCACAGCTGCTCTTACATGATGTTCCTTGAACTGGATCAGGGTTATGTGCTTGGGAACCCGAAGACTGATACTTATCTTGATGATAACTCAAGAATTCCTTATGGTTACCATCTCAATCTTATTCCAGAAGAACTCTATGAGGTGAGTCATGAAGATCGTTTTACTGTCTTCTTCTTCTCCCTAAGTTTTAGATAGCAAGTGACGTTTTGGCTTCGGAATTTTAGCTTCTACTTTCCTAGCAAGTAGGATTTATGAGAATTTCGTTAGCCGTGAGAGGGATCGAATCGATTGTTGTTCCATTATCTCTTCTGCAATTTTGGTGTTTCTACCTTTGTATCATTAATCATTCCTTTTCTTTTATCTCATACTCTTCTGACATCCCAGGCCGCCAAACAAGGCTGCAATGGAGACTATGTGAACGTGGATCCAAGCAATGAACAATGTGAGTCAGCTCTTGGAACCATCGAGGAGGTTAGCAAACTGCCATAACTGCTTTGGTTGTCTCTTTTTTCGATTTTTCTTGTTCAGGAACAAGATTTAGTCCCTTCATTATTACCTTCCAATGTGGGAGACCCTTTGATAATGCAGTTGATCCTTGAGATCAACCTCCAACACGTTTTGGAACCCTCATGCTCAATGACATCCGGGGAACCGAGTTCACTGGAACGGGATCGACGATCTCTGAGAGAGAAGTCCCAAGATCTTCTCCTTTCACAGCCTAAACCTTCTGCATTTTGGTGCCGGGTAATTTCTCTTTCTCTGTCTCTCTAGCTCTCGAATGATTGTCTCCAAACGCATGTTTCTGTTGAAGCAGCACTATGATTTTGTATTTTTCAGAACTATGAGCACGTGCTTTGTGGGATCTGGGCAAATGATGAGACTGTCCAAGAAGCTCTTCATATACGAAATGTAAGTGAAGCTTTTGACTGATAACATCCCTTTCCAAAAGCCTTCACTAAACAGTATCACTATAACGTTAATCAGGGAACAAAGGAGAAGTGGAAGATGTGCAACAGCAGCTTATCTTATTCGCAGGAGTTCTCAAGTGTCATTGCTTATCACCAAAATTTCACCCAGGCTGAGTTAAGAGCCTTGATATATAGGTAAAATTTTACTCCCACTTATGCATATGTTAAACAGTGAAAATTACGGGTTGTTTAACTATTAATTATTCTTTAAATAATGAGTTTTAGAATTCACTAAATACTTTATATGGTATCATTGTGACCAAGATTAAATTTATTATTTGTTGTCGTAGATTCTTTAGATATTTTATATGTTAAGTCTCCCTTATTGAAATAAGCATCAGAGTATTAATAAGATATATCAATTAATTAAAAAATTAAAAAAAGGTATGTAGCATATCCCATTCATGTGGATTTGATAATCTTACAAGAAACAGAGTTATGAGGTTGGAAGAAGTAATTAAGTTCTTTGCTGCCTAACTCATGGAGCAAAGTCTTTTAAGCTACAAAGTTTTGACTCCTACAAAAATCTCTCTTTAATTCCTGCAGTGGTGATCATGACATGTCAATTCCACTTCTTTCCACCCGAGGATGGATAGGATCGTTTAATATGACTCTCATGGATGCTTGGCGAGCGTGGTACGTCGACGCTCAAGTTGCAGGGTGGGTATCCACTTTTAAAATGAGATGCATTTTACTGCTTTCACTCTCAACCTTGATATAATTGCAGCCCTATTCAGTTTCTTATACGATCTGTTCATATAGGTACACCGAGGAGTATACAGAGAATGATTATGTTCTGACATTTGCAACCTTAAAGGCAAGAAAAATTCGTAATGAGTTCCTTCTGATGACATTTATTATACTTGAGTTTGTTAATTACTTTGGTTTTTGGTACAGGGTGGGGGTCACATAGCTGCAGAGTACAAGCAGAAAGAGGCCGCAGCCATGCTTGATAGATGGCTTGCTTATTACCCTCTCTAGTTACTCGGCGTGCAGCAGCAACGACAATGGGGCTCCATCATCTGCTCTCTGATCTCTCTTATTTTTGTATAAGTTTGATGGGTATCATCCATCTAGACCCCAAGCAACTTGTCGATTATTATCTCTAAATAATTATGTCAATGTCAGCTAATTTTTCTTCAAAAACTTTATTGAAGAAAGGGATTGTCAAAGCTTATAATGCATATCATAAATAATTTTATATCTAATATGAGACTTTATTTTCATCGTCCAATACTATTCGTACATTGCGTGCCAATTAAAATACGACATATATCATCTTATACCTACACAATCAGTCATTCACACAAGCCGTTAACAACGAGCTAATGCCAGAATTAAGCTATTTTGGGGGACTTCCCTCCTCAACAGCAATCCTTCCCAGAATTATATAATTTTTGAAAAGGAGCTTTTGGCAATCAAATTAGCTATTAAAAGTTTTCATATTGATGTTGCCCCTGAAGACTTTATTGTCCACACTAATAACAAAGCTGTTAAAGATTTCCTAACTAACAAACAAATATTAGAGAAGGTAGAAGACCTGAATGGTAAAATTTTATTGCTAATTATTCATTTGAAATTGAATATTTGAAAGATACTAACAACCTTATTGTAGATTATTTAAGTTGGAACCCGAAAGAAGAACTGCCAACCAGACAGCAAGGTTAAAGCCACCTCATGGAGCCTAAAGGTTGCAGTAGTAAAGAAACACCCAACTCCAATGTATGTGGTATTTAAAGGATTCCAACCAGGAATCTATATTAGGGAAACCTATTTCACCCAAATCAATGGCTATGCAGGATTTCTTTTTCAACCGTATTAGACAATGGAAGAAGTTAAACAAGCTTTCACTAGGTATATGCAAATAACAGTTGCTAGAGGAAGAGCCAAACATGCAGTTTATGAAATTTCTAAACAAGATTTTTTAGATATCAAAGATTTTTATAATCCTGAAATACCTAAAGAAATATATGAAGAGCTTAACAAAGTTTGGAAATCCCAAATTACCGATGACAAAGCACGGTTCAGGCAACACATGCTTGCACCTGCCAAAAGAATTGATGACTACTCAGCAAGATATCAACAAAACAAGAAGGCCTATATTCGCTTGGTTTAACAAATCATGCAGAAGGAGACTCTTGATGTGACGAAACTAAACGAGTTTCTCACTATCATAACTAATTTTGATCACAAAAATTATGATCCAGAAATAGAAAAAATCAAAAGGGTAAGCCTTTTTGAAAAAGCAAAAGGTTGCTTACCATGGAGAATATTCCAAGAAATTCAACAAAAGTTGAATTAGTAAAATTTGGCAAAGTACTAAAAGAATGACATTATAATATAAACCTTAAAGATGGAATCCCCAAATTCTGGGTTATGATAAACCATGAAGAATGGTCTTTGTCAAATATTGAATGGAGAATTAGTAACTAAGTAATTTTCCAAGAAATTGTAGTGGAACAATTAAAAGATTTTCTTGCTATAATAAAGGCTATGGTTTACTTTGTAGTCAAAATTATCCAATGGGGAAAATACTTCACCTTTTGGATAACCAATTCATTAGGATGGAGAATTCGAGAAAATTTTTATTAGCCATATTAAATATGGGAGCTTAAAAGTACTCATGAATATGAATTCAAATATCCCAATCTTAACAACTCTCTTGATGTGGCTTATAAGGATTGATAATAATGCCTACTAGGTAGGCAACTTATTAATTTTGTTTAATAAAGCTGCTTAGATACAAAATCATAAGGAAAAACCTTTTATGGTCTCAAATGGGAGGAGATTGTTTGTCAGTACATTAAAAATAGATTATACTCGCACTTTGAAACTAATTTGAAAAGCAAAAACACTACTTAAGAATATGGAAACAAGAACATATCTTGATTTATTAAAAGATATGCTCAATCTTGCAAAAGATACTACAACCATGAGATTAATTTCCAACAACTAGTATCTTGATGAACCAACAAAGGAAGAGTTGGAGGCATATGACCAAGAATTAGAGCACTTGTTCCAAGAAGAACAAAGGGTGGCGATGCAACCTATGAATGAAGATTGACATAGCGTAGTAGAGTGTGGTGGATAAAGAATAAAAGAGGCATGTGTCATAAACAATGACACTTGTCATAAGTCATCTATGTCTATGCATTTATAAGTCATGCAAAGGTGTCCATGTTGTAACAAAGGTATTGTGTAAAGATATCCAAAAAGTATATGTCCATATTGTATGTCATACTTGTATTAATGTACCATAAACAATGTACTATGCCTTCTTGTATATATAAAAGAGAGGCATGGTACATCGTTTATGATACATTAATACAAGTATGACACATAATATAGACACCTATACACTTTTTGAATATCTCTATACAATACATTTATTACAACATGGACACCTTTGCATGGCTTATAAATGCATGGACATAAATAACTTATGACAAGTGCCATTATTTATAACACGTGCCTATTTTCTTCTTTGTCCACCACATTATGCTACGCTATGTTAGTCTTCATCCTTAGGCTGCACCGCCATTCTTTATTGGATCCAAACTTCATGTCTCTTAAATGGTGAAGTAATGTTAGTTGTAGTCTCTAACAAATTTAGAGCACATGCATTAGAGCCCAAGAAAACTACCTTCTTTAGCATTGTAACCGCAAAGGTCCAGGGTAGTTCATCATCTTCCAAGGGGCTTAGCTTTCCCCAGCAAAGCCACCCATTACTTAATTCCAACACAAAAACAACAAATGTAAGGAATAAAAGCGATAGAAGGCCACAAATTGGAAGTCAAGGCCAAATCTCCCTCTCTTTGTCTCTTTCGATGCCTTCTATTTTCACAGCACTTATAGTCTCAGAGTAATATTATACAATGGAATAGAAAGTAGTAACATAATAGTAGTGGTTTTTACAATGGAGTAGCAGAAGTAGTAATAGTGGGTAGGCAATAGGTGTAAGAGAGTAATGGGAATAAATGGTTGCAAGAATTGTGTGAATTGGCCATATCTCCCAAATGGAGAGATGCCTCTCTTTTATATACAAGAAGGCATACTACATCATTTATGATACATTAATACAAGTATGACACATAATATGGACACTCATGTATTTTTTGGATATCTCTCCACAATACATTTATTACAACATGAACACCTTTACATGACTCATAAATGCATGGACATAAATGACTTATGACAAGTCTCACTATTAATCCAATATTTTTATTTCACCCTCAACTACTCTAGCTTTTATTTGCTAGAGGTTACATTTAACTTTGCAAGTGGTTATTTTTAAAAATGAACTAAAGATTGATAATGAATTCGCTAACAAGAAGTGTACCAAGAACTGATAACAAAAATGTTACCCAGCATTTATGCTTTGCAGTCCGTTGAGTTGCGCCATAAAAGCTGCAAATTAAGCTTAAAAATTTTTCTATTAGCGAAAGAGATAAGAAAATTGAAAAGCGATTGGGTACCAAATCAGATCCAACAAAAACCTCACACTCAAAGAGCCCCAAGGCAGAACCAGAAAGGAGTAGCGCCGCCGACAAGATAGGCCGGAAGGCGAGCCCAAACCCGGCCCACCGACAGCTCACCGGACCTGGAAAGGCAATGCAAAGAACTGGAACGTGTGGTATATCATAAGTGCCACCTTGGTGGCAGTTAAAATAAGCTGCTTGCTCCCGCGAAAAGTTGGTTCGAGTACTAGTTTATTAGTGCTGAGAACTGGAAAGGCAAGTGAGGTTCGTGGGGCTCAGCAGCTCTGGCCATCTTCCTTCATTTCACTTTGTCTCTCACTTTTCCCAGGTTATCTCTCTTTTCTTATCTTTCTCGTTGCGTCATCAAGCGCCATGAGGAACCATCGGAGAAGCGCCAGTTTTGCGATTGGAACGGGATCAAGAATGGTGAAGGAGACCGAGTACTATGATGTGCTTGGCGTTAGACCCTCTGCTTCGGAGGAAGAAGTGCGCAAGGCTTATTATCTTAAGGTCTGGATCGGGTCTAGCGTTTGATTCTTTTGATGTTAGGAGAGTGCTGAGGTTGTCTTAGCCAGTATCGGTGAATTTGATCAGTTATTGCACTTATGCTTATGCTGGTTCTGATGTAAACAACTTGATCGTGACTTTTAAGGATACATAAAACGATGTTTCTAATGTTTTCCGCGCCATGTTTTCGTTGCTTCTTGCCATGAATCATATCAAGGAGACGATACGATGTTATATACTCTTTAATATGGCTTCTAAATCTAGATCATACTTTCTGGCGGTTTTATTCGTTGGTGTTCTTGCTTTTCTTTTCTCTCTCTATTGGGAGCTAGATCTCCGTAGGTTATTAAATGAGTTTTCTTTTCTGTCATTTGATACTGTCTCTCTTTCTTTTCCCTCTAAGATCACATAGTGAATTCTGGTGCAGGCCAGGCAAGTTCATCCAGATAAAAACCCGAACGACCCTCAGGCTGCTCAAAGATTTCAGGCAAGTCCATAGCTTCTTCTTTACCTACTTTTTCCTGACAGTAAAACTCAACCTTCCAATTCCTTTCTTAAACAGATGGATAGTGGATTGATTTATTTATTTTAATTATTTTAATTATTATTATTTTATTCAAAAGGCAGGCAGGACATAAACCTTAGCTGCCCAACATAGTTTAACCCATGGATAGTGGATTTATGGGCATCATTTATGTCTAGTTAAGATAGGCCTTATAGTTTAACCCAATGTTATATGTTCTTTTGACATAGTACTTAATTTGTCTATGGATTTTTCTTGTTTTAATGTTTTCAGGCGCTAGGCGAAGCTTATCAAGTTTTGAGTGACCCAGTACAAAGGGATACATATGATCGAAATGGAAAAAATTGCATATCAAGGTACTGTTGCTTTTCTTAATGGGGACATTTTTAGCTGGTCTATTCATGCTTTATTGCCTTTTCGTATTATTGTTAATAATACTTTTATGCAAGAAGTTCTTCTTCGAATGTTTTCATCTATATTCCCAGTAATTTTCTTCTCCTCTATTCCAGAGAAACCATGCTTGACCCCATGGCTGTCTTTGCTCTGCTATTTGGAAGTGAGTTATTTGAGGACTACATAGGACATCTAGCCGTGGCATCGATGGCTTCTTCTGAATTAGCAGGGGAGAGTGACAATCCTGAGAAATTGCATGAAAGATTGAAGGCATGTTCTGTTAATCCGAAATCGTTGTTTCCCGAAATTCTAAAGCTCTTTATCATGGTCCTCCATCTTAGTAAATCAACAACCACCCCACACCCCCTCAAAAAGAAACAAAGTTGGAGATGCTTGATTCCAATGCTCTGGTTTATTTATATTTGTTTCAGTGCGCAGCCACATTTAGAATTGCTCAACATTTTTGTATTGTTCTTCTGGTGATTTGAATTGTGAAAAAAAAGAAGGAAAAACTTAAATGGGAACTGAAATTATTGGTTGGCTGCAACCACCAGCCAAACTGCCCATGAACTAGTATGGGAGAGTGAAATGTGAGTCCCTCCCAGTATGATCTGTGCATTCTTTGGCTTTTTTAAGCTCTCAGAGTCATCGCCAGATGTATTTTTAACCTGGAAATTCTTTCCTCAAATTACCGTCCCTCTATGTAGTACTGTTCTTTGTTTCTTCTACCAAACTCTGTAATTACAGAGTCGTTTCTGCAATCCATCTCCCTAACCTATATCAGAAACTTCTTGTTGTGCGACTGTATCATGTATAGGTCGTCCAGAAAGAAAGAGAAGAAAAGCTAGCAAGATCACTGAAAAGTTTTCTTAACCGTTACGTTCAAGGTGACACGGAGGGATTCATGCAACATGCAGAATCTGAAGCCAGACGGCTTTCTGAGACAGGTTTGTCTAACCTCCTCCTTTTCTAATTACACTTCTTCTTCATTTAAACTTAGTGTTGACAGTGAAGGGGTTATTTCTTCTGCTTATATATATATAGTTTAGTACATCTAGAAAAAGAAAAGGTATCCCAGCTGTAGTGGCATCGCCAAGTATATAATAGTTCTCTGGAGAAAGAGAAATAAATGGAAAAGGAAAAAAGGAATATGCGTTCTATATTCCTTGAGGAGCTTAATTACATATCGGTTCTAGAATGATTTGGTTTCACTTTCGTTTCTTGGTTTTCTTCAGTAAATAAGTTGGTTATTTACCTTGGCTGCTTTCTGAGCAGAAATCTTTTTCCAACACTATTCTGTCTTCTGTAGTTAAATTGAAGTGATATACTACTCTAATGCAAACTAAACTTGGATGATGGTTCACTCTAAAGCTGAATGTTGTATGCAATATGCTTGACTACAGAAACTTATAGTTTAGCATGGAAATCTTTGTACAAGCTTACCGAAAGGCAGATGTCTTTCAAGTTGAAGAGACCAATAATTTGCACTATGTACAACCAATGTTATGGGAAACAATTAGTATTTCAAATGATTAGCAAGAAGCATCTGATTATGTTTCTACTTCATTAGTAAATGTGTTAGCTTTTGCATCCAAGTTTTGTGAATTCGATCTGTAATTGGCGGCATACTGATTTATCAGCCGGGCACCAGCTGTGTGCATTTAATGATGTTGCTAAACGGCATCCAGTGTCTTAATCTGCAGCTTTTGGAGTTGACATATTACACACCATTGGCTACGTATATTCTAGACAGGCTGCACAAGAGCTTGGAAAGAAAGCGATGTATCTTGGAGTACCATTTCTGGCTGAGTGGGTTCGAAATAAAGGACATTTCTGGAAGTCACAGATGACTGCAGCAAAAGGTATAACATGAGTCATTTCACTCCCACCAACACTTGTGTCTGCACCTTCCTCTTCCTTCTGCTACGAACTTCTACCTATTGCAATGAGAAATTTGTTTCAGGTGCTTTTCAGTTACTGCAACTTCAAGAAGACGTCAATAGGCAATTTAAACCGGACGGTAGTGGCCCTGGAAATGATGTTGAATCACATGTACGCCTGAACAAAGACACCTTGATGAACTCATTATGGAAATTGAATGTAGTGGATATTGAAGTTACCCTAATGCATGTATGCCAAATGGTGAGTTTCTCCGTTTCATCCAATCGAGTATGACTTGTGGCTCTTTCTTATCCTCGTCAGTCAAATTGAAATTATTCATGTTTATTACCCGTTGCAGTTTCTTGGTTAACATGATAGAGATTAAGGAAATATCATCTCTTCCCTGCGCATGAACTTTAACAATGTCAGGCGGTTGGGAAGCAAGAACTTAGATAAGAAAATATGACTCCGGCTACACCTTAGATACTGTAGAAATAACTTTAGAGAGGTTGCTTTTCATTCATTTGATTTTGTTTACAGGTGCTAAGGGAAAGCTATGTTAAGAAGGAAGAACTTAAAGCTCGTGCAATTGCTCTGAAAATTTTGGGGAAGATATTTCAGGTGACGTAACTATTACAGTTCAAAGAAGCTTCGTGCTTGCATTATACGAAAATGGTATAAATTGCATTCGCGTTACATAAGATTTATCTTATACTGCCTTTGTTGAATGCCAACAGTCTTTATCTTTTTTGCTTGATGGAATGAATGTTCATCCACTTGATTAAATGAGAGTTTATGGTAACTCTTATAGTGATTATGTATTTGCAAGTGCTAATACTGTAAAGTCTTGGATGGAAGTCAACAACCTGATCACCAGAAGGAAAAAGATAGAAAAAAAAAAAGAAAAAAGAAAGAAAAAAAAGGCAGAAACCTTCAATCCTCATGCTGATGCTGAAAAAAAGAGTGTTTAGGACTGATAAAATATGGTGCATTTAGCAGGAAAAGCATGAACAAAGGGGAGGAACATCAAAGAAGAAAGATGCTGCTTACACAGATGATGATGGAAGTAGCTCGGATACCAGCTCCGACGATGACTCACCAGGAGCACTTTCATATCGAACTCCCCTACTCACTCAGGCATGTTAGAAAAATTTTCGCAGTACATAGATGATTTACCAACTTAAATGCCATATATCATAATTGGTTTCTACCCTTTTTGTTTCTGGCAGGGCATTGGGAGACTATTCAGATGCCTCTGTAATCCGGCATTTGCTGTGGATGATGAAGAGATCGTGTATAAAAGCAGGTGATGCATCAGGATACGAACTTACATTAAGTCCAACAGAAGCCACGTACAAAATATACATCAACCGGTCGAAATGGTTCTCTTGTTGAATAACAAACAAGCCAAAAGGCCTTCTTGTTGAATGCTGGTAATGTTCCATTGAAGACAGTGGTGCAAGCCACGATTTCTCAGTTGTGTTGTGTGAACGTTTTAAAAGTAGCAGATATGAATCTGCAATTACAACCTTAACAGCATTATGTTATGAGATTTCTTACAGTAGAATCACTTACCGATTGATCATGGCTTCAAGTAAAATCCTGGGAAATTGTTAAATGGTTTTTCTGGTATAACCCTGTGGCAAATAAAATGAACCTCCATGTTGGTATGACTTTGTAACGAAAATGGTCTATTTGTGTAAATTCAAATCATTTTATTATAAGAAATTTAATCGGAGAAAAATGATTTTAGTTGGCCATTTTCTTTAATGGCTAAAGCCATTTCTCTGGAATCTCGCAGTAGTTAGATAACCTTTAGGCCATGTTGGAGATGATTTGATTTGACAACCTCCAAATATAACATCTAGAAGTGATTTGACATTCGGAATCATTCTCTCTTAGGTAGTCATTCAAAGTCCATAGATTTGAACAGCATCTCATTCAAAGTCCAGAGATTCGAGGAATAACATAGAAAAAGAAAAACTGTAAACACAAGAGGTCCAAGTGTTTTTTCCGTTGCATTCAAAGGTCTCTGATATTAACACAAACATACATACAAAGGGGTACTCTCCTTCATCGGGCTCTCTTCCAACGGAGTTCCCTCAGATTTTTGCCGCAGAGCTACAGTTCAATGAGCTGGGTAATGAAAAGTGCCGAAGGTGCGGTGTGCTTGGACGGCACAGGCACAATGCACAGACATCAAGTTCAAACAACCGCTCATGATAAGTGAATGCCTTCCTGAGCAAGTATGGAGCGAAGGAAACGAATCGCACACTGCTTGGACAGCGGGGGGTGTAAGTGCTGTGCACTGGCTGATGTTCAGAGTTCTAAGCCCATCCTCATCATTTATTTCTTTCATAGATTCCCAGATCGAAGTCTTATTCTTCTCTCTGCTGTGGGCCAAAGAGTACATTGCTCTGTCTGTGATGTTCCGGCAGTAGTACAGGCCAAGGGATCTCAGATGAGGACATCTGTTTGCAAGAGCAACGACACTATCATCTGCAAAATAAGCATAAACAAGTCAAAAATTTGGCCATCATAACAAGCCAAACAAACTTACAATGGGATAGAGTGTCAAAAAATTACACAAAAGATTTAGAGAGAGAGAGAGAGAGAGAGAGAGAGAGAGAGAGAAAGAGGTTGCAGCAAATCTATCCATTCATTTAAGATGTTGCGTTATATGAAAGTCTCTAATCTTACGGCTTTTTCTTCTGTTTATATGGGTTTTAGCCCTGTTTCTAGGTCAGCTTGAGATTGAACTGGTCACATGAATCATCTTACCCACACTTGCTCTCTCTATCTAGATAAGTACAAGTCTCCGTCACTATTATTAATTTGAGCATAAGAAATAACAAACATATCTTTCACCCGTAAGAAAATTAGTATCCTACTGTTCATATGTTTGATGATTCATAAATGTCATACTTCTCCTAACTTACCGACACACTTCCATCATTTCAAACCAAAACAGTTTCACATGTCCCCCCTTCAGAGAATTTGGAAGCAAGTGCAAGAAAAATAGATGAGGAAGAGGAATAGAGTACAAAGGGAAAGCAATCAGCTAAGTTCACACTGTGTGATAAATTGGACATTGTGAGTTGAAAGTGAAGTGGTCCACCATTTTCAGTTTTTCACACAAACAGACCTAAGGTCAAGCGACTTGGTTTACAGGAAGCTGGACTGTATATGTGTGTGTGTGTGTGTGTGTGAGAGAGAGAGAGAGAGAGAGAGAGAGAGAGAGAGATGGAATAACAACAGTTCAATCATACTGGGGATATGCTATAAATCCTCATAGAAATGGTCTCAGCCTGCAGAAGAAAGCGTAAAACAATTGCATGGTAATTGTACTGATACAGCATCGAATTAAAATTTGATGAAATATAATCACGAGGACCACTTATCATACCCTTTGCTCTCCTAACTTACAGAATAATCTCTTAACACTAAAAAAGAAAACAGAGAGAGAGAGAGCGAGAGAGAGTTGATACCCCTATATAAGCATACCAGTTATTTGGACGCAGCCACACAAATCAAGGATTCTAAGATCAGGGCATCCATATGCTAAACTCATGACTCCCGCATCACTCACATTCTCACACCATCCAAGATTCAAAGACTGCAACTGACTGCAGTAGCGTCCAAGAGCCTGCACATCATTTGGGAAAGAATTATCTCAGCTTCTTACAAGAAAGACTTAGAATTCACTAATTCGTCCATACCTGCAAAGCATTGTCAGATGCAGCTTTGACACATCCACAAAGATTCAAAATTTTTAACTTTCTGCAAAAACGAGCCAGATGCGCAAGGGCAAGGTCACTGAAGGCTGAGCACCCACTGATGTTGAGTTTTATAATATTAGGACAGCCACGAGCCAGGGCATATAGGGAGCAGTCACTAAGCTTGAAGCTTTTGCTGAGATCCAGAAACTGAAGATCATGACAGTAATTTGAAATAGTTTCGACAGCATCATCCTCAAGCTGTGGTTTATCCTGGCGCAGTACCAGACTCTGCAACTTTGTGAACTTTGGAGCAAGAGATAGTACTATGCTGTTCATGTTCTTGCTGCACCTGAAAAAAGAACATGGCAGCTAGTAGGTAAGGTTTTCACATGAATCATAGCTACTTCATCAAATTTTCAGAGCAGACTGCTAACATCACTAAAAATTGCAAATCTACAATTTTGTAAAACAGAACATAACGACCTAAACATCTTCAACATCTCACCTCAGAGAATGGAGAGGGAGATAAATATATATTATCAAGTGAACTCATTTAGACAGACAGTAACGAGGTATCAGTAATCGAAAGTATCAAAAGTTCAGAGACTCCTCCCCTGCTTGATAACCATGAAACTCAAATAAAAAAGAATGTAAAATTCCCAAAATAGTAGCCTAATCAAGATCCGAGAGAGTATCAATAACAGTCACAGACTCACATCTGAACACATGGATATGGGACATGAAGGCTATCCACTGGAAGGAAAAATATATTGATTCTACATGTGCCTATATCATCCCAAATAACTGCAATGAAGGAAAGGAGAGAGAACAGAAGTTACGACAATGACATAATCTCTCTGCAAATACCTTCCAGGATCGGTTTAATACGAAAAAAAAACAATGATTAACAGCAAAACTAGCCACATAAATGAGGCATCCAAACCAATTCATGATAGTACCTCATTAAGAACCAGTAGAAAGGTAAATTTTCCAGAGCAAACTTGTAAAGCAACAAGAGTAAAAGCTGAAACACATGTATTCGGTCATTCATTTGAACCATAATTGTATTTATTCAAATAGAAGAACATCTTAAGAACAAAAGGAAACCGTGAAAACTAGCTTTATTCTTTCACGAGGCCAAAAAGAATTAAATGAGGTAAAAGGTAGTGCAGGGCTGAGAAAGATCAAGGACAGAGAAGTGAAACTTAATATAGTGGAGATAAGCTAAAAGCCCTTAACTTGACCTCGTTCCTAAAGATTCCTATATGATTGCTTGATATAATTGACAAGCAATCACATAAAACTAAACGATCCAAAACTAATAATAATAATTATCAAAACAAAATGAAGCTAAGTGCAGGCTGTAAGAGGTTGCACCTGGAAGCTAGCGAATCCCAACAGAACTGGACAGCACTGACTTCCTATAGGTATCAAACCCTTCTCTATTCCCTCCCTCTTTCTCGATGAAACTTGTAAATCCACAGAGAATCAGATCATGAAGTATAAAGATTGAATTCAAGCATGTGAAACGGTCGCTTATACAGTACCATTAAAAATTCAAAGAAACAGCTAGGGCCACATACTGCAATTTTTCAAAATGACTCATAATTGAAAGAAAAAGAATTAAAGCTGACAACCTATACCCACAAATGGATAGAAAACCAAGAAAAATAACACCGGAAACCCATTTCCGGAGAGAGAGAGAGAGAGGCGAGAAAACAAAGATATATACCATGAGAGCGAGAGATGGGTAAGGCCCAAGCAAATCGCATCTCTCCACCCACGACACACTCCAGACGCCATGATCACCGTCTGATCGTCAACAAGCGAAAGGATTTGCAACAAGAGCTCCATGGGAATATCCTTCCACTCAGTGATGACACCACCTTCCATTTTTACTCCCCCTTTACCAATCCCAAGCCCACTAAGCATCACAAGCTTCTCAAAGCACAAGTTCAAGTCCTCGGTCTTCCAGTTGTCTTTGCCCACCATTTCACTCGCAACCTGAAAGAGCCCTTCACTTCCTTAATAGAGACAACAAAACTCCCTGTTCTGCCACCAAACAGAAAGAGGAATATTGATGAGACATCATAAATTCCAAGACCTTGAATTCAGACGAGAAACATATAGTAAATAGGCATATGAAGAAACAGGGGGATAGCCAACAAAACCTATGTGTCGCCACCATAGGAAATTGACAGAGAATTTCACAATTAACAACAAAACCCAGGAATTTATGGATATACATAACTAGAGACCTTCCTTGTTTTTGCCTCTACTTGCTCAAGTCCTACATAGGCAACTCACGTGGCGATGGATAAACTTGGTATTGTCCACAACAGTGAAATTCAATAACAAACAGAGCAGAAAAGTTCAAACATATGAAGACAGAAACCAAAGAACCATCTTTCCAGGAAAAACTGTAACACCCATTTTGAGAGCCTCAGAAAAAAACCGGGGACTGGCGCAAGGAAGCTCAGATTCTAACGACAAAGGATCGCTAAAAGGTTAAAACAGAGAAATTTTTTCAGTCCAAAGCCAAACTTTACAGGTCAAAACTCTGACTGCACCCCAGAAGATCCCGGGGAAGAAAGGGAAAAGAAAACAAGAACTAGAAACCTCTCCAAGACTTCACAAGTAGACCCATTTTCAAGAAACTGAAAAAATTGACAAACCCGTCGATGATACGAACATAAACGAGAAAGATAAGAACCAATCAAAGACAAATAATCCGGCAAAGAAGACTCAGGATTCTGATTGTATACCTTCTACAGTAGACTAAGCCAAACTTTGATCAGTTTTGCTCAATCCGAAGCACAACCTAATACGCATGTACCGGGGACCCCGTTTGTATATATATTATAAACCGTGAACACTATTACAGACAGAGGCAAAGGCAAAACAAAAAAAAGAAGGGAAAAAAAAAAAGGGAGGGAGAAGAGTACGGCGGAGGTTGATTCGTGACGCGTAATCATCCACGTGGCAGAAGCTTGGATGAGCGACGGATCCGATGGGCTGACGTGGGTCCCAAGTAAAGTGGTGTAGTTTCATCAGAAGTTGATTGAAAAGGGTGGAGAGGAAACGAGGAAGAAGAAGATGCCGAAGAGGAAAGGAAAAGACATACGAAAATTATATTGCCAAAGAGCGTCGTGGGGTGTGCATGATTAAGCAGGCGAAACAAAGGCCGTGTGCCGAAGATTCCGTGTGTTCAAAACCGAAGCCGCACATCAAAAGCAATCTCTTTTGGGGGCACCCACTTCTGCTTTACCTTCTCCCATATTTACAAAGCTTCTTTCCAACCCCATCTCTGTCAATCAATTTGACTTCTCCATGTCGTCACAGACTCTACCCCTGTATCAAAATACCATGTTCCAGTTGAAGTAAAAATTGCATTTTAAATGAAGGCCTGGAAAAGAATGAGGGATTGAATAAATATTCCCTAGGACAACCTGCGGGGGCAACTCTACAGGGGGGTGTCTTTCGAAATCGCCTGTTCTTTTGTTGTCATTGAAGGAATTTAATGTGTTCCAACTAGGGAAGAACTGGTGTCATCGATTGCTTGAAGCATATGGAGACTGTAGAAGTTTCGAGAGTTTGAGGCATCTCTCGAGGAGTTGGATAAGCGCAGGAACAATGATTAACAAAGTGGATGGTCATTGGGAATATAATCTTTGTTGCACCTTTTATGGTAACAGTGCGATGTTCAATGTTCAGGACTGGGCATGCCATTTCGTGTCCTTTTGCACCTCCGTTCCAACTAATGCCAAATGAGTGGGAAACATCTCGCCTAAAGAATGGGTCATTGGCAGCTTGCGTGCAGAGAGCCAAACATCATCAATACCAGTTGCTTGTGCGAAAGTTGTTCGGAGGCTTTGAAATCAACTCAGAAGTTGTTTTCAACACGAAAGATTTAAAACTTCTTCTCTCTTGCCTGTGCAGTACCTTCCATCCCACTGTACTGGAACTCAAAATGTTGGAAAATAGTCAAGCATAGACAAATTCTTAAATCGAGTCATATTCAACGATTATGCGTTGAAGACATCTTTCTCCATTCCCGTGATAACATGGAATACTGTTCAAACGTTGTTTGTTCTGGTTCTTTTTTCCTAACCCATACACTCCCCAAGAAGTTTAGTACAACTCTAGCCCTACAACCAGCATCTTAAAGGTCTCAAATGATTTGATTTGCCACCGAAGGGAGTAAATCTCGGGAGGGATGGTGGGTGTGGATTAAAGATGTTATCCTCGCATTCCACTTTCCCAAACTTGCTGACTCATTCTTCACAAGTGAACGAGAACCAAGGCAAAGCAAATGGGTGTTGGACATAGTAAATGAGGACACCCTTGCCCACCATCACACGCAGACTTCAGCTTTTTCACTATTTTGTGTTTGCTTAGCTATAGGCCATAGCCTGTTCTATCATATCCTTGTGTCTGGATCATCACCCACTAAGGAGCACCAGACTCCCTTTTCAGCCAAAATTACACACGAATTCCGCCTCGTTTTACGTCTATATACATTCTGTTGTCCCAACAAAGGTTGCATGATTGATGTGGGGAAAGAATCTGCGGAGGATTTTGAAGGCTATGCCTTTAGTCGTTGGTGGCTAGAATACGTATTATCATGTCTTCTTTGGTTGTCACTTCCATATTATCTTGCGAACAGATGTTGTTTGTTTAATAATTGACGACAAAAGTAGTGGTAATGGCCCCGGTTCCCAGACACTATTTGTGATGATTTCAATAATTATTCAAGGCTTAAGTAGCCGTGCGTTTTTAACACTCTTTGCTTTTTTTTTTTCTCCTTAGTCCTGTCAATTCGATCGGTTATGCAACCATCGGGGAATGTTTTGACTAAGGCCTTGATGTTATACGTTGGCTGACTTGCAGAGTGGGGAACCCTTAGAAATTTGGATGCCTTAGGAAAGTCTTTTATCAAATCTTGATGATCAAGATGGCATTTGAATGCCTTCAAATCCTTTCATCTTCAGTAGCTCCTTTCCTCTCGATTTCGACAGATTCTTTCTTAAGCAGATGATGAATCATGGATTTCATCCAATTTGCCGTTTCCAGCTGTTCCCAGCTTTTATTCAACGCAGGCTGGAACAGCTGCGTTGTTGGGGCTTTTCTCCTTGTTTTCTCCGTTTTTCTCTTTTTTTTTTTTAATGTCCTCTTCAATCTTATAATGCAACTTAATTTCACATATGTGCTCGAGGGTACCAAAGGTCAACCTGTTTTGTAACTATGAACGCATAATCAAAGGCCTGCCTTCTCTGGGTTGCTTTTCCGTGTGGGCATCAGTTAGATAAAGCTAGATCCATCTGGCTAATCGATGGTAGGGTCAGCTGGATCAATGGTCCTTGTTTAGCAATCATCATTCCAGCTGTACCTCGCACCTTTGACAAGCAAGCATATTTTTAGTCGTTTCTTGCGTATCATGTTTTCCGCAATTCCACGAGCCAAGTTAACCACCACCGTATTGGAGAGTGATCAGGCGGAAGCCTGTTAATTAAGAAAGCTGCGGGTTGACTTTTAGGAGATATACAAAGCGTTCATGGTTAAAGCAATCATAAGGGGCCTGCTGCCCACAATGATAATAATAGCAGCTTCATTATTCTGGACGCTTTCAGTGTCATATGGACTTGGTTTTCAGGCCAAGAACCTTTCCAACAAGTTCCCAAAGAAGAAGCTTGTTTTGGCCCATCCATTGGCTTCAGGTGCCTTTGCACTCCCTGGGACCTTCTTTACGTTTAGCTTCACTGTGTGTCCGATTTCTCCGCGAAGTGCTTCGATGGTCTTCGTGTCCACTGGCTTCCCTGATGCATCTCTAACGTAGAAAACGTTCACTGCTTGCTCCCCAACTGTTGTCACGCCCGCTCTGGTGACTGACAACCCATTCTCTCGCAATATTCTCGTTACTTCAGATAGTAAGCCCACTCTGTCCTTTGCACAGAGTTCTAGGCTCAGACCCTGGACCCATGGAGGAAGCCAGGTAATTGATATCTAAACTGGTAAGAGACTCTGTGTTTCTTGTATTGACATAAAATTTGTGAAAGAAACTGGTATGGAGTGATAAATGATTCTTATGTAGCATCAAAGTTCATTTTCCTAAACAAGTTAATGCTCAAAATAAAGCATACGTTTTTTATTCATATATTTTCTTTGTTGCGAAACTGCAATGATTCGCTGGGCCTAAATCATCGAGTTTCATAAAGAAGGCTGGTAGACTACATTGAATTCAGGCACTTCTTCAGTATAACGCATCAACACTACTAGATGGTTATAGATAATGCGTTATTCTATCAAATACTGAAGCAACAGACATAGGACTACATAGGTTAGTCCAATGTAAGTTTGAAGTACATCCTTAACAGTTCAAGGTGTTACCTTTGTAAGTTTAAAGTACATCTTGTCTTTCTTATATTGTGTCCTGAAACCAGCTCTATTTGGATTTCTTGTTTATAACACATTTCTGATAGAGATCCTTATTAAAAGTTCTGTTACGGTTACTTCTTGGGCATAGTCTGTTACTATCATGCTGTCATGCGACAAACGACTAGTGCAAGAAGAATTAGAAACAACTAGCACTAACAAAAACGTACGAGCATGATTATTGAACTTTAAATAGATGATCCTATTTCTTTAATGTTAACTGTGAAAGATGAAAAACTCCTATGTTAACCAGAATATGACTTCTATCTGCTGTGTAAGAAAGAAGGGCAAGCACAAGACCTTGGTTAGACCCCACACTTACCTCGCATACTCTTCTTTGAATAGCAGCTTCAAGACATTTGATGACTCTGTCCTTCTCTGCTTCAGTGTCTAGTGTGCACCCATCCATGTGGCGAATATAGTACTCCTACAATTATGATGAACGTTAGAAGAGTTACCTTCAAAACACCGCAGAAGGGGCATGGGAATATCAGTCGTAAACATGATCACTTGGAAACCAATCAACAAAAGAGACAAAATGGCCATTAACTCCAAGATGCCAGAGTCATCCAAGACAGTTAACAAAGGGTGCAGAGAAGTCACTTCCTCCATCCTCAATGTGTGGCTTCACCAAAAATAAGGGCAATGATAATGCTACGAAAAGAAAAGATGGACTCCTTACAGAAACTCCCAGATTCCACTTAAAGTATTAAAGTTCATTTAGAAATTGCATTATCTGTAATGGTTAAGGGGCAGCAGTAACTAAAAGGAGTTTACTGATCCCATGAGAACCAATAAAACATTGAATAGCGGCATTAAGATATACTTGAAGTCGTTATAAATAGTCTTTTATTATGAGCATCTGCTCAGAGGATGCAAAATATTTGTTCTAAACTGCAGTTGTTAAACAGAAATTAGAAATTAGTTCTCGAGTACCTGTGATGCGTAGGGTGTGTCTGAAGAGATGGCGGCATGGAAAACAACATATTGCATGTCTGTGAGCGTGCACACAATGTCAAACATCAGTTTTGCACGATCCTTGCACCGGACACTAAGCACTGAGTACCCTTTATCCTCACAACGGTCAACTGTAATTTTTGGTTTGAAAGAGGGAGGACAATCAACCTGAGTAGTCACTCCACTTCCTTCGTAATCCCTATCAGCAAAAAGCATCTGATGAAGTCGTCTATCAACGTGGGTGGATCCCATGGAGAAACTTGTGCGTCCCACTTCCTTATCATCCTCGCCGACGCGTAAGATATTCTTCAGCTGCTCCTCCATAACAGATAGTCTGTTTAGATCGTCCAGGGCACGGTTTGCGGCATTATCATTGACATAAAGAACGCATGCTATTCGCCTGTTGTGCGTCCATACTTCTGCTGCAACGACGTTGAAGTTAAGGTTGGCAAGGACAGCAGAGATCTCTGATAAGAGACCTGGGCGATCTCTGCCAATGACCTCAATGGCCGTGTGATCTCCAACGGAGTGAACCCCTACTGTTTTGCCTGCCAAAGTCTTCACCTCGAACTTCACGTGCCCATTTGGTCCTAGAGCCTGTTGTCATCAACATAGTTGAAAAAAAATTGCCATTGATAAGTCACATGAAGATTATTATTTCTATTTCTCTGTTGGTGTAAACAGAGTGCCAATTTCCCTCAGATCTTTCATCAATGGATTTTCAATCCTAGTGGAATGAAAAGAATCCTTTCTACCATGCTCTGAGACATTTTCATAGGACGGAGTGAACGCTCAAATGGGATCTCTAAAGTGGCCATTTTCATCGACCAAATGATATTATTGTATTTATTCAAATATCGGTGGATTCCAATAATCCGCGTACTACTAACTGAAATTTAAGTGAAACGGCAAAAAAGATTACCTTCTCTATGGAGTCGATGGTTTTGTTATCTGTTACCTTGCGTCCTTGTTGATCCGTGACGTGAAACACTGTCCATTAAAAGCGTTACAATCATGTCAAACTAATTGTTTAGTTTGCGTTTTTTGTGTGCATGATGCCTTGCTAGGAGGTCTTCGTTAATCCATATGAACGACGAAGTTTTTGGCTGGTTCTCCCAGCCTAAAAATGGGAAAGACACTGTTTTTCCCTTTCTTGTTTTCTTTTGTCTGTGGTAGGGAGTTGGAGAGAAACAAGTTCATCTACCTATTATAGATCTATGAATAGCAAGCAAACTAGATACTTTCCAATTGAAGAGGGCTCATAGAAGATGAGAATGCATAGCGTAAATAAAATGAATTCGTATACAAACCATCCATGAACCATCCGCCATCAGAGGAGATGTACGCTTTGGTAATGATCAGGTCAAGATCTGTCAGGACTTGCACAACTTCCAGCAGAATTCCTGGTTTGTTAACGCTATCAACCTACACATCACATTCCAGAACCTCCACATCATGTACTTATAATAAAGGAATAAAAGAGATAAGCACACAGAAGAAAATTAATCATCAAGTGCAGATGTACTTATAACAAAGGAATAAAGGAGATAAGCACATAGAAGAAAATCAATCATAAAGTGTGAATGTACTTATAATAAAGGAATAAAGAAGATAAGCACATAGAAGAAAATTAATCATCAAGTGCCGATGTACTTATAACAAAGAAAAAAAGGAGATAAGTACACAGAAGAAAATCAATTATAAAGTGTGGATGTACTTAACATAAAAGAATAAAGGAGATAAGCACATAGAAGAAAATCAATCATAAAGTGCGGATGCTGTATGTTGTGCATATGTTAAACCAACTCAAGTGATCCTCTTGCCATTGGTAATTTGGGTTCCCTTTATTTCATTCTGGTCAGAATTTTGTTTAATTGATTTGCAGCTGCAATTAGGAAGTCAAGTTTCTCTACAGTAATGTTCATACAGGAAGACAGAGGTGAGTTGCCGCAACAGAAGTGAGGTTAAGCGTGATCCACCTGTCATACGAACTAACTTGGGCTGAAATTTGATAGATGCGTTTGTTGCTTTGGTTGACATATTTCAAACTCAACCTAGAAATAGGAAATTAGAGTAACTTGAAATAAGTAACTTCATCTTCTTAAGTTATTTCTATTTGAAAAATGATAAACTATAATTGGAAATGTTGAAACCCTTTTTCTCATGCCACATGGCGCTGCAACACCTAGAGTGACTTGATTGTGGTTCACCGTATTCAGGCACAATGAAGCATAACAGCTAAATGTACCAGAATTTACCTTGATTAGAGTACAGTCATGGCAACTGATGTTGTCCACAGAGACCCTGCAACCAGAAAAGAGTTGTTTCAGGAAGACGATTCGATGGTACCAGAAACTAATATTGGGGAATTAAAGTAAGCTGTCAGTTGGTAGTGACAGATCCAAAGACAAATCTAGTCTACTTCTAATTTAGTTCGTCATGGTCGTGCTGATAAGATGATTGGTCCCCTGAAATCATTTAACTTTGCAATATTATTTGAGAACAATTTTGCTTACGAGTGTCATAAGAGATGAAAGAGTACCTTGGAGGATTTATTCTGCTGCTGAAGTTCTCATATTCAGGATCGAAGTATGGCCAACAAACTTTTGCCATGGAGTTCAATCCTCTTCAGTGAAGCCGACGTCTACTTTCCTATGTCACGGAGGGAATAACAGTAGGCTGTTTGCTGGTAAGGTTCGCCGATGTTGAATGCACCGACTCTCGACCTGCAATTGATCGTTTAGGCATTTTAGATTATAGTAGACTGACAGTTCAGAAAGAAACAAGCGCGGGAACTTTAAAGAAGTCCATCCTATCATGCCTAAAGTCTTGATCCATCTCAAGCTGTTTGGAAAAACAGAAACAACAAGGAGAACCTCAACAAAGGTGGGAGAGAATCTAGAATCTTTCAAGTATATGTCTTTCATATTTGCGGTTCTTGACAGTTTTAGCTCCCAACTTGAAAGTTCTGTCTGCTTAAGGATACGAAGTTTGCCACTGGCTAACTATAAGTTGATAATGTCAAACTGGGTGATCAGTTGTGGTAGTCCCATGGATACAAAGATACTTCTATTCAAGGGCACCCAATACCGATCAATGAATGCTCAACTAACACTAAAATTTTCAAAGCTTGAACACATTCTGAAGAACTGATGATATAAACTTCCGAAAGAACAACTTAGCATGGTGGAGTAAAGCACCAAAGTTTGCCGACAATATCGAACAGGGCGGCAAATGCAATGTCTCTGCTAGTGGCATCAAAGTGCCGAAAGGTTTAAGCATTAGCAACACAAGGTTAAGGTTGCGGTCGAAGTTACTCTAATTCTGCAATCCTTACACGTGATAAGGTGCCGCCGCAATACCAATTGTTCGACAAACCGCGGAAGATGACATCACAACACCATGTATAAGGCTCTAAGGTAAGAATTTAACTATAAAAGCACATCAAACTCCACAAAACTCTGATGTACTGAACTCTCTTTAACACTGTATCCCTTCTAAAGGCTTGCACTATCGATCGGTACGGAAACAGGAGCAAAAATCTTTTAAAATGGGGTAAATTAAATTAAATTATTTCTGGTGGGGTGCACACCGTGAAAAGTTAAGCCGGTTTATTCGTATTAGACTGGGAGGAACCAAATCCCAAAACTAGTAGAATAAAATTGAAAGGTAGGAAAAGGAAACGGGGAAGATTCCAGCATGCGTGAAAGAGAAGAAATGGTGTGGTGGGGACTTTCAGAGGTCAAACAATGGCGTTATTCTTTCAACTTTGTCTTACAAAGTGGAAGCTATGAGTTGACGAGGAGGATGGAGATAAGATTTTGTAAAATCTTCCTTCTACAAGAAAGGCGTTGTTTAATCCACAATCAGACCAAGTTGTCACAACAAGACGTGTGACGCAACAAACCGTGTGCTGACGCAACTAACTGCAGAACAGACCGACACCCTCCGTTATGTTCCCACGAGATGACATAATAAAGATGCCGATTCCAACAATAGCGACCAATCATCGCAAGAGGTCAGACTGTAGATCATGGCCGTCAACTTGCTTCTCGCGACTGCGGCCACATGTTTCAAATCAAGCATCACATGGTCTTATCACTAAACTCGACCAACTCGGCGAAGGTTGGTTTTTCACTGTTGGGCAGTATTTAACTTAACTGTTCATGAAACTTTCCATCGCTACGAACGTTTAGATCGAAAAGCTGGTCGTCTTTAACGGTGTTACTTTGCAGTAATCAGCTAGCAAACAAAAATGAAACTATGAACTGCCTTAGCAACAACAAAAAACAAAAACGTGGAAAAATCGGATTCCTTTTTCGCGCAATTCAATAGGCTCTGCACCGTCGGAGTAAAAGAAGAACAAAAACAGAACGGATTTCTTTATTCCGACGACACCTGCGAATCTAGTTCAATCCCACGCAGAGCAACAGAGAGACAGGGAGCAACAGAGAAAAACTCGAAAAGATTAAGCAAGAATCGATAACAATAACACGAAGAGACAGAGAAGGAAAAATATGCAGTTTCAGAACATGGTAGTCAATCATGAGCACAGAATTCGGCAGACACGTCGAGGAACAAAGCGAAAAAAGGAAAGGAAAGGAAGTGCGCCGTCGAGACAGTTACCTCGGAAGTTGAAAGTTGTTACATCCTCAGACGGCGCAGAGAGAGAGAAGAGGCGTCTCAGGGGGACAGATCTTTCGTCTTTATGGCTCCGCTTTCGACGTTGGAATTCCACTCTCCGTCCCTCTCGCTCCTCGCACGCTACAAGCGAGTGCCAAGCTCTCTCTCCCTCTCCCTCTCCCTCTCCCCCCCTCTCTCTCTCTCTCTCGCGCGCGCGCTCTAAAAGAAATGGAATCGTACACTTGGGCATGGCTTGGCGGAGCTCTTTAAATATTTACCGAAGATTCAGCGAAAACAAATTTGCGTTTATAACACGTTGATGAAAGATGATAGCCTATCCCCACAGTCCCTACCGCGCGTGCACTCACTAATGATAGCCTTTTCTTTACTTAGGTTGAGATCCGGAGGAAACGCAAGCATATACTGTTTCTATTTGCTTAAATCCAAGCTAGAATAAAAGGCAAGAGAATCAGAATTAATTTGATTCTATAAGCATCTTTCTTTGTTTTAAACTGGATTAGAGCACACGGGCTAAATTAGTAAGCGTTCATAAGATAAGCTCGGTTGATTAAGTATATGCTGTTTGGCCAAAAAACTAATCAACTTGTAAAGGAATTTACGCATTAATAGTTGTTTCAAAGAGGCTTAAAAACAATAATTTGTTTAAATTTTTTGTCATTTTATTAATAATGACAACTAAAAGATCACGGCATTTCAATCCGCCACGTTAAATTTTTATCTTAATTGCGGATCAGGCGAAAACATGAAGATGTCCTTGTACGGATTGACTAGTCAGACGCCGTGACGAGCGTGCTTTAAAGGCACTGGCTTGCGCGTGGTTCTTCCTTCCGTCTGTGCCCACCAACAGGTGCCGATACAAAAGCCTGCGGCCAGCTCACGCGCTTCCGTCTCTTCGTCGGCTGGCGTGAGATGGTGATGGTGGTCTCTGGGTTGTCTTTCCCTTGTCTTTCTTTTATAAAAATAAATGGGGAGAACAACTAGTTGCAATGGAGGATAATGGATATCCCCCCGTTGGCTGGGTGCGTGTCTGATTAAGATGGTGTTGATGCCGGAGAAAACTTTATTGGGGGTAAAACAGAGAGAATCACCGCATCTATCTTTACAACACAGGGATAGAAGATTAATGGTTGGAGAGTGGGTATCAAGCTTATGTATTATATAAGGGATGGTATAGAAAAAAAGATCAAGGCAAGACATTTGTTTAGTTCCAAGACATTACCCAAAAAGGTAAAGAAAATCCATGGATAGAGAAAGCAATCTGTTCATTCTATTCTACTACTGTGTTCTTTTATAAACAAGAATCTTAACATAGTATTTGATAATGTAAATATTTATTAATCACATCTTAACAGGACATGTCACTTTATTACTGTTGTTGGGGGAAACAACGGCTCCTTTAGTATTATCAAAAAATATAATATGACATCGATAAGCCAAGAACAAGCTGGAACTTAGAATACTTTGTTTAAATCAAAAAATACGACAGGTTTGAAAAGATTAACAAACCTTCCCCCTTTTTTTTTTTTAATTTTTTTTTTTTTTTTAATGTTTTTTGAAGTCAGCTCGATGGCAGAACCCATCTTCTCTTTAGAGATGGTTCGTTGGATTGCCGCCCACGGCTTCGTTGTTTTATGTCAAACGACACTGTCCGAAGATTCTGTTTGCACTAATTTCTTTATTTATTAACATCAGGTTCTCATTTCTTCTTATCTCATATTTACACTTGGATTTGCATACGGCGAGTAGTAGTCAAAGCAACTACTAAGTTCTACAATTTAATGAGAGAATGGCCACCGAAGAAGGTCAAATGTTTATCCAAACAAGAAGATTCTTTGGCACTCACTTTGTGTGGTGAGCAAATAAGAAAAGTTGATGATGGATGATTCTTATGAGTGTAGTTCCGGCCTCGTTCTACAGAATGTGTTCTTCCTTCAATATCCATTTAGCTCAAGTTACAATTTTCAATCATTTTAGTGTCCCATTTTTTCAAAAGCCTCCGCCACCAGACTTAGTGGGGGCTCTGTATAGGCATGTTAGCAGGTTGAATTTAAACCGGATGCAGGGCTAGTGGATCCATTGGACCATGCGGAGTTTAATCTAAATTAACCAAAGAATTATAAGCACTAAGCATGAACTGTCCCAAGGTTTTGGAGGGTCGTTGTCAAGGGATGAAGCTGGCGAGCATCAAGGTTAGTGCGGTTCATGGGGCTGAGGAAGGCTTCCACTGCCATAGCGAATGTGTAAAGTTGCCCACATTCACCTTTGTGTCTAGAAAGAAGTTCTCATTAATAAATTATCCACTTAAATTCACTTTTGGGTCGTTAAAGAGACACTAGAAGATTTGAGGATCCTAGTGTCGAGTTTACTCAAACTTCCACTACACTGATCTCTAAGTTTTGGTTGCGACCTCAAGAAAGTGCTTGGTGATACATTTAAGCTATAGAATAAAAATAGAATAATGATTTTATGCTTGCTACTTTATTAATATAATAGGCGAGAAATAGTGGCAAGTTAATTTCTATCCGTTTCTTTTCTTTTGATGTTGAATTCCTTTTTCTGCTCACATGAAACATAAAAGCTAAACTTTGTTCACCATGACACGGATAAGGTGCTGGGGATCCATTTTAAGTTTACACTTTCAAACTTTGCCTGTTGGTTTCAGCCATAAAAAAGGGAATCGATACCCACCTATTATATTAAAACTAAAACCTCAATCATTTTTGCAATTTCATAGATTCGAAAAGTTTGCTCCTCTCTTTTCAGAAGAGTGGGGGATCACATGCTCAGACTTTATGATAATGTTTATTAATTAGCCATTATGTATTTATTAATTCACAAAATATTGTTCAATGCGTGATACTCAGGTTTAATCAATCGCGAATAACAAGATAACCATGATAGGTAGCAGTTCATTGGGTCATAATTTAATAATAAAATGGCCCATGAGAGTTTATTAGAAAAACAAAAGAAAAAAAAGTTGAGCATGGAGGTGGACTTAACCCATGGCTTGGTCTCCTTGAACAATTAGGAAAGGAGGACTAAAGTAAAGAAGTGTCAAAAAATTTGGTGTCTTCTAAGGTAAATTTTAAAAGGGTATATCAAGATATTAGTCTTTCACTCAATAATCATTACATCTTTGGAAAGGAAAGAAATTACCTTCACCCGGTCTCATGTAAAAGAAGAAAAAAATAAATATTATTAAAAGTGAGTATTGTCCCATATCAATAAGGTAATAATTACTCCTTAAGCTTATAAGTATTATATGTATTTTTTTTTTGTGAAATGTCAAGTATTATATATCAATAAAAGAGATACGAAATTGTTCCACTACAATATCATTATTTACACAAAAAAAATTGTATTTAGAAAATTTTAAAATTTTTACAAAAACTTATTACAATTTATAGGTTTCATTTCCCCAGTTAATGAAATTTTGTTTCTCATATTTCTCTTAGTTTTGGTTATAAGTAAGGACTTTTTATAGGCTAACTTTTAGTTGAGCCTTTGAGTCTTTTTACTTATATTAAAACTCAATTTAAATTTATTTTATCTTATGTAACCATGAACTTAATATTGATTGATGTGTAAAGATGTGTGTTTAAAATGAAAATTCACACTAGAAAAATAATCTTCTGTGATAAAATTTAAATAAAAGAACTACTCCAACTTTTGAATTTACATTTCAGAAATGTATAGGCTCACGAACCTCTATTAACTATCTTAGTAGATACGCGGAATATACATATTTTACTTAATATGTTTTGTCGAGGGTCCCAAATCTCGAAGTGCGCATGCTGTTCTAGCAAACATTCTGACGCACTCAGAAAAAAATTAAAAGAAAAAGAAAAAGGAGGTCTCCTGATGACAGTAAACCATTGCCAACCAAGTTTCCAACAACTGGTAATGAATCCAAGACATTTCCGGGGGTGGTTCGATACTGGTATTGATTTGACAGGAGGAGCAAATAATTAGGCATTAAAAATGTGTCATAATCCGTATCGAAATCTCTGGAAGGGACTCCAAACCATGAAAGGGAAAAAGTTAGCCGTTCCCTTTATAGTATGAAAGAGGTTTCTTTCAGCAGTTAATAGAGGTGAGCCAAATTCTTGGTGACTTCCAGCATTGAGCCGATCAGAATCCTTAGCTTATCACTTAGGAGACGTTTCTGCAAACTCAGGTCTCTTTCTAAACCCTCTATTTGACGTGGGAGACGTAGCCATTCCGAAGGAAAAGGAAGTTTCAAATGGTTAGCACGAATTTATGTTGAAAACCTCTAAAAACTGGCAACACATTTAGTCTAACGGGAAACTGAAGTTACGGACTATACAGAAACTCTGTTTTGTCAGGCCATAGAACAGCAAAAGTTTACATAACAGCCACGCCTCTCGGATTCCAGTGTATTCCACTGTTCTTGTTGGAGATTCAGAGGTTTGGTGTCTGATTTTGTCAGCGAGAAAATCAGAGAAGAGGGGAGAGAGAGAGAGAGAGAGAGATCATCGTTTTAAGTTGTTAAAAGAAGATGCTAAGAGGAAAAAAGCATAATAATTATGCATGTCATTTTCCTTTCAGATGGTATTTTCTCGAATGATAATAACTAATAAAAACCCTAAAGGTATACATAGGATATACGAATTACTTACATGCAAGAGGAGTTACCCATCTAGAGTCCTGAAGATTCCTCTCAAAATGGGTAGACCTCACAGAGAAAAGGAGAACTGTAGAAGAAGAAAAGGTGGCAAATAGCAAAGATTCCGTATCCTTCTTTTATAAGTGCATCTCGAGCGTCAACCACAGCTTTTGGATTCCCATTTGCAGCAGTTGGATACGTCAACGTCAGTGTCCATTGCCCGGCTCTCATATGTGGAAGAAAACAGTATTTGTATCACTGGAAGAGACAAATAGAATTGTTGACAGATAATAAGATACTTGAAGATTTAGGTGCCGCACCTTTTTGTTTTTCGAGTGCGTATAGCGGGTTTATAAACAACACGAAAAATATAAGAGAAAACTAAGAAAAAAAAGTCTCAAAGCATTACAAAGGGAACAACCCCCTTGTACAAATAAGACTTGGCTCCAAAGGCCAAGGTCTAACTTGTGCATCAATGGGGAGCTGAAGAACAGAACTCCTAGGCTGTTGAGTGTGGACATGTTTAGGAAATTGGGCATGCATTGACCTTCTGAGCATGGACCCTAGAGGGGACAACCCACGGCCATGTCTGGGGCTATCAAACCGAATTCTCTAGGCCTCTTTGGGCGGCAGATTCATACTCTTCGTCACTATTGTTATGTTGGGAATGATTGCTGTTGTTGTCGATCTATTACCGATATTAATTGGATTTTGAATTTTGAAATTTGTAATCATCTTAATATGTCACTATTCTGCTCTTTAGTAATTATCCTTTGCCCTGATCCACATCTCTTACCCTATCCACCCTGTCATTGGTAGTTGTTTATCTCTTAACTAGTATTTTATGTGAAATAAAGTGAACTATTTGTCAGAAAAAAATTTAGTAAGAAATAAGTTAGGATCTGAAAACTTACACGTACGATGATAATAAAAAAACTAAATCGACCTACCGGAAATATGAATACATTTATGTTCATGAAAATTGTGGAGGGTGGCGTTATAAAGATTTGTTAATAAATTGTGTTTCTTTTTGTTCCCTCAAAATCCTTGTGGTGCAATAATCTTTTAAAGACTTTAGCATATACTGATTCATTCTTTGGATTTTTTGTTTCTTTTTTGCTTTTCCTGATCTTGGCATGTAGTCACTCGATTATATTTACTTTCGGTTGCATCAAGAATAATAAGACAAAACAATTGTTCACATTTTGTGGTTCACTGACGCCTTCCAACAGATTGGCCGGCCTTGGCTGCCTAATCTTGTAACCATGTACATGTTGTATGTATTAAATTCCTAAAACTCTCCACTTGTAATTATACCAATGTTTTTGATTACAAGATTGCGGAACTTTCCGTTCCACTAGCTGGATACCAATGTTTTTGATTCCGATCCACTAGCTGGATACTAAGGCATAGATAGGGAAATGAGATGATTGGTCGGGAAAGAATGTTGTGATCCTTCAAGCATCCCCACGAAGCCAAAAACTTACTGCCTTTCGAGTGAGTGAGGTTAGTCAGACCAGTTCTTGGAGAGGTATAAAAAAGTGTGCACGAGATTTATCTGAATCCAGCTCAGGACCCATTTCTTATCTTAGTTAGTAATTGAAAGCGTCAAGTTCTTTATGATGATGATTGAGTTCTAGTCACATGAAGCAAGATCTTTGGATACTATCCAATGAGAACCTTCTCTGCCCCACAGCTCTATCAGGTAAAGCTTTTAACGAAGAATAAGCAGTCACCCTTTTAGTTTAATTTTCTCGAAGTACATCAAATACTACAGACAAGAATTGACATAAGGAGCACAAGGATCCTCTTCATCTTCTACTCTAACTTCTGCTTGATGGACTTGGTGAATTTGGCTACAATTATATGAACTGCCGTTGACCATGATGATTTCAACTAGACAAGGTGCGCATCACTCCCTACCTACCAACTAATGCCATTGGCTTTACAAAGATTCTGCTTTACTTATGATTAAGAAACAATATGCCAAATGATTTGATTTTACGGAGGATGTGACATTTGAGTTAATTCATATCAATCACTACGAAAATTTTAATGTCTATGACGATTCTCTTATTTTCTACACTACCACTACATTTCATCATCAAAAACGTTGGACACCAGCCAAATAGACACTTTATTATTGGTAGGACCCTAATGTGCATCAGTTATTTTTTGGAAATTCTTGCAAGTCGGCCTTGTCATAGTCAAAGCATGATATTTAGCCAACAATTTTAACAGTCCATCGCTTGAATTTATGGAGGAAGCCAAAACCTTAATAATTCTTCTCTTGATGTCATGCTGTGGTGGGCACTATTTTAAGGTCCAACTTCACAATGCCTATTTGACACTAGCTTTTGAATGGACAAGACAACCAGAGCATCGGATCAGCCTTCTATTTGTCTACACCGAGGCATGGGACATGAGTGACTACATAGCTCTAAGGTTGGACAAGCTTGGCTTAATCTTCAATCATTTTGTTGATTGTAACACAATATTTGCCTTAACCTTATCCATACATGTAGGGCTTTTAGTCCATACTTAACATCAGTCTACTTAAAGTTGCATCTTATGGTGCATTTAAAGATTTCAAATTAGACTTTTTTATTGAAATTAAAATTTATATGTGTAATGGTTATTTATGCAAGATAAGAAAGACTAGAAGCATACTCTAAGATAAGACCATGCACAATTTTGTATCATATTAAATATGGTTGTTACAAAAGTAATTTATTTAAGCCAATTATTGGAGGGGGACTTTCAATTGAACTCAAAAAGATTGAAGCTATGGTTAGCTGACCTATTGCTAAAATAGTATGTTCCTTGAAGGGTTTTATTGGACTTAGAACCTATTACCATAAGTTCATTAAGGTTCATGGAGGAAAAGCTACCCCACTAACACAATTGCTCAAGAAAATTGGTTTAAATAGGATACTATTGCAAAAGAAGCATTTTGTAGGCTGAAGTTTATCATGAACCAAACCCTAACTTTGAATCCCACAACCATTTATAATGGAGTACAATGCTTCTACTATGGGAACAATGGTAGTCATGCTACAAGACTAGTGACCAATTTAGTATTTCAACCAATCTTTGAAATGTAAGAATACAACCATGTGACTTATGATAAAGAAATTTTAGCACTAGTATTAGCAGTTTCAAGTAAAGAAAATATTTGTTAGGAGGGAAATTTATGATGCATACGTATCAGAAAAGTTTGCATCACTTGTGGAAACAAAAATTGTCCCTACCTTCCCAACATTGATGGTTGGCCAAGCTTTAATGATATGATTTTACAATAAAGTATGATGCTAGAAAAGAGAACTTTATCTAGGCACCTTATCAAGAAGGGAGGACAAATAATAGAAACTTAAGGTAGATACCATTGCTATGCTAGTGCCACTTTGGTTGTTGCTTTTCAAAGAAAGAGATGTAACTAAGTTGCCCAAACTTAAAGAGAACACTAAAAGAGTCATTCAAGGGGAGGCCTAAATTGGTTGAGAGGTAAATTTTGTCCTTAAAGAAAGCAATCTCTCCCTAAATTCCACCATGATTTTTCTCATGAAGGATACCAAAAAAACTTGCGAGTCATCAAGAATGTATTTTCTTGAAAAAGGGTTGAGAAGAAGTGTCAGAAAGCATGTCATTAGGTGTAAAAATCTACCAAAAGAACAAATGGAAAAACACAAGACTAATAGGTCTTCTTTAGCCACTACCAATACCTAGATATGTATGGATGTAGATGTGCATGGACCTTATAAGGGGTTTGTTGGTTTCACAAGGCAAGACAATAGTCATGAGGTAGTTGATCAATTTTTTAAGATGGTTCATTTCATCTCATCGAACCATCTATATTTAGCCATGTAGGTAATATAGTTATTCTTTAACCACAATTTTAAGTTAAATGGAATACCAAAAGGAAATGTTTTGGAATCCTTCATGAGAAAAAGTGACAAACCCGATCCTTACCAGTTTGTTTTGGAAGACCTTGCTCAAATTGCAAGGGGCAAAGTTCACTTTTAGCTCTGCATATCCTCCCCAAACCAATAACCAATCGGAAGTAGTAAACCGAGGGCTAGAAATGCCTATATGGTCTTTTACTTCAGATCAACCTCAGGATAGGTAGCTACAATGGGCAAAAAATTAAGACAACACTAGCAGTCACAGGACCACGGCTGTATCCCCATTCGAGATAGTTTATGGCTATCCGCCACCAACCTTTCTTTCATATGTCATGAGGGTTGTTGATGTTGCCTTTGTGGATACAGAACTCAAAGATAGAAAACAGGTGCTGAAAGCTCTCCGAGACAGGCTGCTAATGGCTCCAAGCCGCATGGAAGTTGTGGGCATGTCACGGACTCGTGCAGACCGCAAGGCATTGTGAGAACTTTATACACCATAGACAGCAAGCCCCTTTTGTAAGTTGCGGGCCAACTACTAAGAACCTTCTACAATATGTATATTTAGTATTGCTGTGTAATGTAACTAGAAGCCTTAAGTACAAAACATTTGTGTATGACGGTATAAGCCTTGAGTCATACGGGAAGATTAGGGCTTTTTGTAAACGACGCGAAGTCTTTGTATTTTGGGTAGTTTAGAAAAATAAGGAAAAGCAGTGAGGTCGAGTTTCCCTCAAAAGAAACTTCAATTATTTGTTTTGCATGTTGATTATGTTTTCACCGTAGGTGGAAGGAAGAAGAAGAAGAAGGGAGCTAGGTGGGAAGTAATGAAAGTCCCACATCAGTGCTAGGGAATCGGCCTTTGCGCCTTATAACTCCTGGGTTTCCTCCTACTAAAACCTTAGGGTTTTAATAGACCAACAAGGACCCATTTTTTAGTATCAGAGCCACATGCCTTTGTATTCGAGTGGGCCTCTTAATTCCTTTCATGGGCTAACCACACACTGGCAAAACTAACCGAGCATTGAACTTTGGGGCAAAACTAACTAGGCATTGGACTGTGGGGGAGTAATGAAAGTCCCACATCGGTGCTAAGGATCCGGCCTTTGCTCATTATAAGTACTAGATTGCTCAAGCCTTAGGGTTTTAGTAGGCCAATAAGGGCCCGCTTACAGGAAGGAGGAGATTTCTTGGTTCTGCGTCGTCGACTTGTCACCGGATTCATCGTAAGGAGTTTCGTTGATCCTGGCTACGTCAGCGTATAAAATACTTACCATTTGTCCAAGTATTTTTTGTTGCATTTGACTTTAAAAACAGTGTCATTTCTCCAAAACCAGGAAAAACCAAAATACTGTCCCATGAAAGCTAAGAGCACCCGCAAGAAAAGAAAAGGAGCAATGGCATCTATAGGCCGTACCATGTATGACATGAAAGTGAAGATTCGTTCTCTTCAATATGTATATGAAGCTCGAAATTGATCTTGCAAGTGCTGAAAATGGTCATTACCCACATCAAGAAGGCGGACAACCTGCGGTAACGATCGATTTGTGGAATCAAAAAGCAACAGAAAAGAGAAACAAAGACAGTAATTAGACATTTTTAGCTGAAGACATGAGTGTGTCTATGGGTTCTCAACCTTGTGATTCAAATTAAACAAATGCCATATATGTTAAATGTTTGTGGTTAAGGAAATTGATGAACCATAAAAAGTGGTTGCACAAAAATCGAAGTTTAAAGCGACAAAGTCCAATTACCTCTCCCATGGATGGCCGCATTTCAGGGCTTCCTTGAATGCACAAGTAAGCGGTTTTAGCCATGATATGCAACTCATGTTCGTCATATGATTCTTTAATGCGAAGATCAATGAGCTCACGGAATTGAAGACCTTTGATCAGTGGTTCTGCCTAAAATCGTCATAAAGATTATTCACATTGGAAGAAAGAGAATGAAGTACTATTTAGCAAGATTTTGTACCTTTCTTTTAGAAATTTACAAGATTATCAAAGAAATAGTTGATGCATTTCCTATCACTAAGACTCCTTTCAAAATACAAATAAATGACACTTTTGAAAGTTTGATAACATGCCTTGTACTACAATTGAGCAGAAGGTAAATGAAAACTCAAACTATGTTCCATAACATACCCACTGTCGCAAAGTCTGGTGTTCCGTTTCTGTAGTTAGATTGATTGCTTTCCGCCCTGATATCAGTTGTAACAGGACTATTCCAAATGCGTAGACATCTGTACGGACAGAAACCATGCCACTTTCTGTATATTCTGGAGCAAGGTAGCTACATGAACCATAAAACTCAGTTGTGATTGCTCAGATAAAAATGTTAGGAACAGGGATTTCACAATATTTAGTTCTAAAAACTTGGGAAAGGTCTATAAAAGTCCTACCCAAATGTGCCAAGTACTCGTGTATATAAAGGATCATCGCCTGTTTTCCATTTAGCAAGGCCAAAGTCAGCTAGCTGTTTATAGAATAAATCGTTCAATTAACTGCGATAATCCTTTTTTGCCAAAAGAAAATATTCGATAAAAATGACAATAGAGCATTGAAAATTGTTTCATCGCAAGCTATGTTACCAAACAGTGGAGCTGTTTTGACATGCTAATATATGAAACCATGTACCAGATTTCCATGTAACATGATCATACTCAAATCTTTATAAACATATTTCAACAACCAACCAAATGTAAACCATTTCAATTTCAGTGGATTACAATGTTTTGTCTAACAAAGTAATCACTAAATACAACGGATAACCATTTTTCCTTTTATAAAGATTGCATTATCGAAGAGAAAATTACAATAGAAACAAACCGCTGAATACTTAGAACAATGCCTTGACGAACATGAGAAAATTGGGGAATAGGCCAGTATTAAGCCTAGCCTAATGCCTTATTGGAAGTCAAGCATGAAATGAGTTTTTGAAATCGATGGTTTCGAAGATAGTTTAGAAGAGGGGCCTATTTGGAGGGACTCCTATTCCTGAAACAGGGATAAAACTAAAATAGGGAAAAGAAATTGCTTTGAGAACAAGTAGATTAAAGTCTCTTAAATGGGACTTCTCCTTTGATATCTGTTAGGACTGGGCCTCGCTTGTTAGTAATTTAAAAAGGAGGCTCGTTCCAGGACAATTATATTTCAACACCGAATGTAACTAGGATTCCAAGACTTAGGGCAAACAATATGTTTATACAAGGCATTCTTAGCCTTTGGAAAAGGCACACTATTAGAGAAAACCTTAAGTTATTTAGTTGTCTCCCTATCTTTAGCCTTAGCAATTTTTAACTTTTATAGGAGTAGCTTATTAGTAACCTTGTAATCTGTACTTTGTTGTTTAGTTATTATTCATTGTTGTGAGTGACTTGGATTGTTAGTGCTTTGATTATTATTATTCTTGGATTAGATTTGAATTAAAGGAGGTATTGTTCTATCTGGGCTCTTGTATTGTTAATTGTGGGTTGTGTAAGGCTTGGATCCTAACAATGTCCTATGGCTGATGATCATGGAATGTTGGATCAAGATTGAAAGTGGTTACCGGCTATGGAGAGGCAAAGGAAAAGATGGAGGAGGTAGAACCGAGAAATTTCTGGTCGGGCTCGTGGCCCAATTGTTCTGAAGATCGTATGTGGAACATGAGCGAGGGTGGAGAAGGGGAGAAAAGCACAAACCACAAAAAATAGTAACAACGACAGTCAAAAAGGAGAAAGAGGGAAGAGAAGGGGAGGAGGGAGGAGGGAGGAGGAGGGGAAACTCTTCCCTCCTGCACGGGCGACACTACTACAGAAAACCCCAAGCGAAAGAAACTGAGCATTGCCAGTTACTATTCCTGGGCATAGATGCAACAGTAGATGGCTCGGGATTTCCGACGGCCCGGATTCTTACAGCATGGACGACCTTTTCATATTATGATTGGAAGGAAATGAAATGAAATGAGAAAGGATATCTAGAAAAGAGAATAAAGCATATTTATTTACCATAGGAACAAAGTCGTGCGTGAGCAGAATGTTGCTTGGTCGCAAGTCCCTGTGAATTATAGGGCCTCCCCGGCATTCTTCATGAAGAAAACGCAGTCCTTTTGCAATTCCAATGGCAATAGCAATCCTTTGGTGCCACTCAAGAGGTGCGGGATTATCTACAAAAAAGAAAACCCCATCCAGCATTACAAAGCCGATTCTAACGTTTATAATTGGTGTGTATTCCATTACTGAAGTCAAATATCAAACTGACATAGGCATGGTAGGGTAATAGTTACTTACCGAACAAGTGCCAACCAAGAGACTTATTGCAGATATACTCATACACCAAAATATTTTGGCTTTCCTTGGAACAGTAACCCAACAGCATCACAATGTTCTTATGGCGTGCAAAATTTAAAACATATACCTCTGAGTGAAACTCAGCAAACCCTTGATTACTTTCTTCTTTCCGTACCTTCGCTGCTATGAGCTGTCCATCTTGAAGTTCACCTTTATATACAAGTCCATATCCACCTTCTCCTAATAGGTTCTCCTGTGAAAAATCTTTTGTTGCAAGCTGTATCTCAGAGAAACTAAATCTCATAGAATCCTTGAGATGCATGTCAGTTCTTGTCCCACAAGCCGCACAGAGAATAGGTGCCTCAGAGAATCTTTGCTGGGAGACATGTCTAGGTGGCCTTTGGACAGTTTGAGAAGAACTTCCGTATCTATTTACTCTTGTTAAGCGTGAACCTGGATTTCAAGAAAAATAGCAATTACATAACTTTTTTCGTTACCAAATTGCTATGAGATCTAAATCAAAGTTGACGTGAACATACTTTGAAGTCCTAAAGCAGAGCAACAATGCAACCAGCAAATGTCAACGAGACATCTCTTTATTTTAGGAGCTCGATATTGCTAAATTGTCATGCTAGGGCCACAAATTAACTAATCTAATATAAAGAAGTTTGTCCGAGGCTATTGCATATAGATCTGATAGGAATCGTCTGATTTAGCACTTCATAGTGGCAAGAGGACTGGTTTGTTCAGGAGAAATGTGGTCTATTCAATCTATTTGGAATCGTTTTATCATAGTAACAACTAACATTTCAAGTTGAATTCGAATATTTACTTTTTCCTATGGACAGACAAATATATTTATGCAATTGATTCTGCTGAGGAGACAACAAATTTACTTGTGTTTAATTCAACACTAGAACTCCCCGCTGCTGGTGTCCCAACCATAAAAATGATTTGGCTGCAGCATACAGCGTCTACTTTACCATAGACCTAAGGGTTTAAAAGTACATCAAACCAAAATATACACCGAGTTTTCATTCTAGGCATTAGCACTTTTGTTGCAGGCCAACTTATTTTTAGGTCACCATGTTGAATGACTCGTATCAGTGTTTGACATTGCCACCAATGTCATGTCCTCTTTATCAATTTAGTGACACAGATAGTTCTAGATTATGAGTGTTGCACGAAACATTTTTCCCTTGCATGAACATTATTACTTTATAACAATCAGATCTAAATATTTATTCCTTCTAAGCTCTCAAGTTGGTTGCCCATTAAGCTTATTGTGTAAACATGTTCATCACACACAAGTTGATTCTAATTTCTTGTGCAGATTCATATGCTGAAGTTTTATTAATTCAGTGTATGACAGTCTAAAAGGTTGACTACAAACCATTATATTTTAGAGGAATAGATTGAATGAATAAAATATTGACTTCAAACAAGGATATAAATGACTTGACATTGCTCTTAATCTTAGATGGGAGAGCATAGAAACATTTGCTTCTAACATACCCTAATTCAACAATCTACATGTGATTGCCAAGTGCCAACTCCTAAGGAAATTACTTAGTCCATCCAAATTAAAGATTCAAAAGAATTAGGAGTATTAATGTATGATAAATGCTTAAGGCAGAAGTTTCACACACATGAAATTAAGATCTAAACTGCATTATGCATATACGTATATAAAAGTATGAAAGACTTTCTGACCTGATTCTTTTATACTGGAAGGCCTATAATCGAGTGAGGATGAAGGCGTCAAGTTGCTTTTAGGCATATTTTCCTGAGAACTTAAGGATAAGGAGCAACTGTGGCTTATCTCAGTCGGCTCCATGTTTTCACTACCTTGATCATTTGACAATGGAACAGGCTTAGATAATGAGTAGAACTGTTTTTCTTCTATAATATCTGCAGCAACTCCACCATGACGCCTCAATAAAGTCAGAGAGAAGCCATCTTCTATTAATGCAATCTTGCAGGATATGTGCTTCTCGTAAAAGGCTAAATCCCGTCTAAGGTGCCTGTTAAAGTTGGTGAGTTAGTTTTGAAGCCAATGGACATTCAGAAAAAGTGAACAAAAACAATTCTTTTGATTAATTTACCGTCTTGTACCGTATATGATTGATCATAAAATGCAAAGTATTACTGTTATTTCATATGCATGATTTCCAGCAAAGAATTGCGATTTAACTTTTTTTTCAATGAATTATATATTTTAATGATTCAGAAGCTATAGATAGCTATATTCACTTTGATATATTATAAACCTAACCCGTTTATGCCAAAAATTGTAATTGTGTTGAAATGATCACTTGGTTTCAGTATTTAGTACTTTGACTATAATGACTAAGGAATTGGTATTTTTATGACAAATGTTTCCATGAAAGTATCCATTGTTTCAATAGGTTAGCTTATTACAAACTTAATGAAGTTTTATACTAATGATTAACGTTGTAATTTTGCTTGGATATCTACAAAATCCGTTTTTTGTTTCATGATGGTCCTTGTAATATCATGAACATCCACAGCCCTATCTCGCTGTAGGATCTATTAGGGAGGTCTCCTCCTAAGCGGACTGTTGTTGCATGGGACAATTGACTTATATATTGCTGGTTTACTTGCTAATTGCTTAGGTTTCCTTGACTCCTCGTGCAATAACTCGTTATATTAGCAGGTGTGTGGTTGATGACCTACATTGCCAAGGAATCCATTGGAAAGCCACTTTAAAAATGAAAAATCACTACCTCTCATTATTTTAAGGTTTTGACATAGATACGAGCTTATAACATAGCATCAAAGTTCAAGCTTTTCTTTAGCTTGGATCCTTGCACCTAAGTCTAAAGTGTGGAACAATTGTCTTACATTGGTAAGTAGTCCGTTTGGGATCCTAATTTAAATGTATGAAAGTACAAGACTACTAAAGGTTTTGAAATAAATACAATTTATAACACAACTCTAACAACTTGAGTAACTACTACATTTATATGTATAAAACATGCACACCCATTTTGAAAGATCTGTTCGTGCATGTACATCCATTCGCCATTTACTAGAAACTAGAATTTAGCTATTGGTTGTTGTATCTCGAATTGCAATTTTCAACTATTTCATTTTTAATTGTCCGTAGCCATAGACATGTGATAAACCATGATTGCAAGGTCTGACAGTAAGCGAGTAAGTTGAGAATATTCTTTTAAGATTTCTTCTACAACTAGATATTTAGCTGCACTTGTACGATACTAGTCCTTTGTTTTTCCTTTCGATGGTTCAATTTTTGGTTCGGATATGAATAAAATATAGAGAGACCCAAAAGCAATAACCAATGAACCAAGAAATTTTGCAAAGCTATTGATAATGATAAAGGTGGCGCAAACCCTAAAAGACTTGTCAACACAACATACAATTATATGACAGGAGGATGAAGCAGTGAAATGCAGCAAAGGATCTGGAGAAAGAGGTGAAAGAATAAAAAGAAAGAAAATTGATTAGAGGGGAAGGGTGGACCTGGATTGTGGCTGAAGTTAGAAAATCAGGGGAGAAAATCTACGAAAGAGATGACCAATATGTAGACAACCATTTCTAGTTTAATGAATAGTTATGCAGATTACATACTTTCTCATTTTTTCGCATTACATGAGCATGCCATGTATAGATAAGCAAAGCAAGCATACAATGCACATAAGGAGGTAGAACCTACCTCCAAAATAGGCATCTATTCTGAATGTAATGGATTCCAATCACTAAAAAGTTCATAACAAAAAACAGATTATAATCATTCATCGAAGGCATCCATATGAATAGGGTTGACGCATACAGCCTAGAGGAAGAATTGCATGATTTAGACAGTAGTATAGAGGACCACTAATAGCACCAAGTTCAGGATATTTGGAAGAAAACCCACGGAGTTTTTGGCAGTGATGCCTCCATCATATCGTGAGCAGTTTTAGTACTTCAAATTATTCTTTGGGAAGGATTATTAACTTTTGTATCCAACATGAGACTTATCGTTTCGCTAACATAATGATGTGCAAAACTCAACTAAGTTATCCTAGTTTTTGTCAATTACTAACAAGAAATATAGCATAAATCTAGCCACCACGCCACAGCAGTTAATGCTTTAAAACAGATTCATCTTCGTTGAAAAACTGGAATATTAATATCCTGCATGATGAAGATCAGCTGTGGAATAGTTTATGAAACTGAAAATTTAATTGCTTCAAAGATCATTGATGCAGTAGCAAGTTAAGCTGAAGAATGTAAGAAAAACATTAGCAAAGGAATACTCCACAAAAGCAAACTATCAGATACCTGTCCAGGACACACCAAGTTGCTTTACAGGCTGCTAATTCTTGTGAAATAACCTGCCTAATCGGATAACCAGCGGAAATTTGAACTTCCATACTGACCTGAACATCCAATGAAAATAGTAAGAGGAAGAAAAGGGCAGCAAATAAAGAAGAGAAAACAATATCCTTGCTCGAGGGGACTCAGCCACTTGGGAAAATAAGTCCGGGAATACAGACACTTTCTGTTAGAGAGTTTATATACCAACTCTAACAAACCTTAAAGAAGCTACTAGCACTAAATCCTTTAAAAACTCACAACTCTTTTCCTCAGTTTCCTTCTACATGATTGGGTCCCCTGATTAAGGATATTTGAAGAGTTGCAAGTTCTAGAGATACCCCAAGGGAGATTCCAAGAAATTAGGTGCAAAATGAGTAAGATTAAGAGGCGTTCCTTTGAAAGAAATTAACTTGAGTACTTGTCCACCAAATAAACTCTCCCTTCCTTCTGCTGAATACTAAAATAATTGAAAGTAGATAGTTGATGAAATGAAATGCTCTCTGTAGCAACAAATATAAATTTGAAATATTGATCCAAATGGTCATGTAACGAGCTATGATATAATAGGCAGAAAATCTGAAGCCATCGCGTACTTTTGTTTAGGACTTCGGCATCCGAGCTATCTCAGCATGCATTTACTGACTAGCTTTGAGGGAAAGATTTCTGACTCTTTCTAACTTTTGGGGGACAGGGCAAGTGAAAATATATTGAGAGCCCTAATTGCAGCACCAATACCATCAGAAGAAAGATTTTGACCAGTCACTCCCCCTAAAAGTTTACTAGATTATTGTGCTTGAAGTATTCATAATGGTGGATCTTCTTTCCTTTTCCTATAGCGAAGAAGACTAAGAATTAAACACAATATAAATTACCCGTGGATTTTCACACAGTGCAGCACTCTTCTGTAGCATTTTTACGTATAAATCAACTTTCTTTGACACTTCTTCCTCCATTGCACGAATACTGGTCCCAGTAAAGGAATCAGGGCATGCTCTGAGTTGGTAACCCACTGTTCCAAACCAGAAAGGGGGAAAAACAAGATTAAAAAGATAAAAGTAGAAAGAGAGACCTATGCAGTTAGCGAACAATACAATAAGGAAATATTAGCCATCTGAAATTTTCTCTTTATAGTTTAGGTCATGCTTCCGTCCTCCTACAAAATAGTAGTGAGCAAGTGAACACGTTTAAAGGAGGCCTTTGCTGTGAACAGAGTTGGCACTCTAACAGAGAATTTTATCAAACAAATTCCTAAGACAAGAAGCCAGAAAACCTTCGTTGAAGCTTAGCAAGTTCAATTTTATAAGTCATAAAAGGAATGAAAGCTAGATGGAAAATAAAACGTCTGCACTGACCTGTTGACCTGAAAATTATGTGCTCTTAGAAGAATATTTCAATTACTTTGCAGATTAAGTCAGTCATGTTTCTTCAAGATGGAGAAGTCTACAGAGCCAAAAACTGATCGTTCTAGAACCCCCCAAGTTTTGATGAGAAAGCGAAAGGATCCCCTAGAAACCAGTAGGGTTGCAGTAAGGCTATTGCAGATGTGATGTTTTCCTAGTCTAGCGAGTTTGAAATAAGAATGAATTATAATGTCTCAGAAGATGAGGAACCTTGTCATACCCTAACTGAAACCATGAATACGCAAATGAAGCGTTGGCCAAATACTATTGAGAGAAAAGAAGTTTACCATTTTGAACTAGTGTTTGAATTTGTAAGCACAAAGTATGCTGCAAATATTCAATGGGAATCATATTATGATCCGCAAGGTCAGGAGCTTCGCTACGGTTATTCTATAAAGAAACGTTTTCGGGGAAGAAGAAGAAATTTCAGACAAGTCCTACAGCACCGTTTTTGTATAATGAAGACGTAGTGAGTTTCTATTGATTGTGGAGGTGGAGAATTGGTAAAGACCCAAACATCCAGCCCATAACAGAGTTCAGTTTCTGGGACCTTAGCTTCATGTCCTCTGTGGTCTTAAAACCCTTGAACCTTTCAACTGTACCAGTCAGTTGGAAGAATCCTATGTACTTCTCCGATTTTCCAGTCGCTTGTATTTTGTTTACTGTTCGTGTAGTGTATTTTAATTCCAATAAATATGAAATAATTAGCCCATTTTGTTGCCAACTTAAAATTTCCCCTTCTTTGTTTACTCTCATTGAGTATGCTAGACTCCAGACTTGGACTCAGGGTGTAGTTGGGAATGGTTAACTTAGAACAATCCATAAAACCGCAAGCTCATAGCAATGGAAAAGCAACTTTGATTCTCATAAAACCAATGCAAGCTCATAGCAATGGAAAAGCAACTTTGATTCTCATAAAACCAATGCAAGCTCATAGCAATGGAAAAGCAACTTTGATTCAAGAGACAGAATCCATTGAACACTTACTGGGGTGCAGAACCTTATGAAGGACTCCTAGCGCGAGAAGCGTGTCCCCTACACGGAGAATCCCACCATCCGTTTTCATAGCCTTAATTGCTAGATTAACCTCATCTTGGCTGAGATCCTTGGTGGCATCGAATGCGAGAACAACAAGACATGGCGTATGAGGGCTCTCCATGGACGTTTTATTTTATCCTTGCGAAAGCCACGAGTGATGGGTTCGTACACGAAGCTAGAAATATAATTTTCCTTTATTCCAGTGATGATCAATATGAAGCTTTTAGAATGAAACATGAAATGTGTTTTCGCGAGAGACGCTCTATATATGGACATAGCACGAACGTCGAGAGCGGGGGTCCAATGAAATTGGGTAGAGCATTTTATATGAAGTCCATGCATTGGCTAAGTGAGAAGATTCTGAGGATACAGCTAACAAGGAAGATATGCTTCTGGATATTCGAGAAGGAGATATGGCGGGAGCGCGGCCGGCTTCAAAACTGTCCGCCCAGATGAGTGCAAAGCTGCAGACGAAGGCCTCAACTTGTTTTGTTTGGCGAAACGTCCTCAATATCTCCTTCACATATGATCAGCGACGTGACGCCGTTTACCAGATATTTTGAGCCATGTCAGATTTCAAAGGAGTGATTGGGACCCACTGAGCGTGGCAGACCCTGTTCACGAATTGTTTAAAGCCTCTCTCCAATCCACAGAACGAGGCGTTAAGAATGACGGTGAGGGAAGAATGAGAGGCATTCAAGAAACAGGTTGATGTACGAGGTTTGTCGGATGCAGATAAGATGCTAGGAATTGGGTAATGCTAAACCAGCGTTAAAGTGTGAGGCTTCCCTAGTTACAAAATAATATTCGAAGTTTTCAAGATGACGGAACCTATCAATGCTCAAGTGTTGGGATCCAAAAGCATAAAGACATACTTATACTTTAGGTTTTATTGGGACGTGAAAACTTGATCAACACCAATGACTTAGCTGAGAAAAACGAGGGGGAAGTTGTTGGAAATGGGGCACTAGCCAGCGCACGAGTGTCTAGAGTGATAGTTTGAATGGAAGAAGGTTAAAAGAACGGGGAAAAAACGATGAAGTTAGGGAAGAATAATCTTGAAAGGGAAGTATATGGTCTTATATGACGCAAAAGTGAAGGAATGAATTACTCTAAATAGGATTTGTGGATTCAAATCCAACCCATTAAAATTGAGACTTCATTGGGTTCAACTAAGCAATGTAAATTATATAGGGTTATTCAGGATTGTTCAGTGGATTTACAATGCAACCTCTGCCAACAAGAAGAAGAATCACAAGAACATTTCTTTTTTAAGTACAGGTTCACAAACTACATCTGGAAGGCTTTGTTAGGCATGAATGAATTAACTCGAATGATTGAACATTGGAGAGTTGAAATATGTTGGATGATCAAGACTGTCAAAAGGAAGAGCTTTGCAGCAACTTTGCTTAGTATATCTTTCAAGGCCGTATTGTATCACATTTGAAGAGAAAAGAATAGAAGAAGATTCAGCGATACAAGTCTAGATAACTCAACCATTATTGCTAAAATTACTAAGGATGTGAGAGGGAAGATTTCATCTACTAGAAGAATCAAGCTTACAAACTGTAATAAATTTTTACAAGAGTTTTGGAATTTGCCAAATGCAATGTTTTGAGCTTAGATGATGATATTTTGTAACCGAACAATCTTGTGAACTTTTTTTTACGATGATATATAATTTGACCTTTCACAAAAAAAAAAAAAAAAAAAAAAAAGGATTGTCTTATGGTTTGATTTCAAGTAATTCGAATTTTATATTAGATGGAATCAGATATCAAGATTGATATGATTGCAAGAATTAATGTATTTTTGTATGGACTGTGGGTATCTATGTTGTGGCATGTGTACAAAAATTGGTACCTTTCATATTAGGACACACTTATTGTATGTTCCTCAAGTTTCCTGCTTGCACTCTATCTTGCATTGGTGCCTTTATGATGACATCTTTCTCAAGCTAACTTGAGACAACTTTAGAGTTGTTGAGAAACTCAAAGTTTGATCTATTACAAGAGAGAAGGAACTTGTCTTTAAAAAATAAAAAATAAAAAATAAAAAAATCCACTATGATCTCTCATCTGATTCGAGGTACAACCCAATATGTCCCAAACTTACTCTAAAAGTTGAAACTTTTGGTTCTGGTTTAAATCTGTTTTTCTACACATGCCCTTGATGTTTACGATCAATAGATATCTTCAAGTAGGCACATGATTCCTACTCGTTCGTGTGCGAATGTATAAAACCCATTGAAAATAATAGTGTGGCTAATGGTAGCTGTTTAATGAAGCAAATATCAACTTTCGTCCATTTAAGGAAATTTTCAATTAGATTGTTAAGATATGGTGGCAGAGGCAATTGTGATCTAACTAAGCGAGGGATCTAACAACCAATGCAACTATCGAGAATCATATAAAACATATCAAATCTTTTGTTGTTAGAATATTGACGGGCGTCTTGGTGACATGAAAGCTCTGAAAATGCGCTTTCTACACAAAAGTTGCTAATTTCCAGACAAAGATTAACAGGACGCTGATTTCATGTCTTTCAAATAACAGTTTATAGCAAAAAAAAAGAACTAAAAGATAAAAATAAAAAATGTATGAATGGAAGACCTGCCCCTAGAATCCCAAAACTAGCAAACTATAAGGACAACCAAAAAAACTAGCACCCGGTATAGCTGCATAGCTCGGGACCAGATAGTACACAAATTTGTTGTTGGTTAAGGCAGAAAACAGGAGAGCTTACCATCTGTTCCAAGCCATGCTTTGCTCAGCCTAACTTTAAAATCCATATAAGCATTGTGTCCCTCCTTTATCTAGAATCAGGAAAAATAAAAAAGCACTGTCCCACAAAAACCAAATAAAAAAAGAAAGAGGTATAAAAAGCTAAGAGCACCCATCTATAGGCGGTGCCATGTATAACAGGGAGATGAAGTTTCATTCCGCTCACTTCCATAAGGAGGTGAAAATTGATCTTTTAAGTGCTGGAAATGATCAAGAAGGCGTA